>CM060119.1:30707343-30807343 GCA_030522415.1 Channallabes apus | reverse complement strand
GGGTGACTACAGAAATTGAACTCAGGTGTGATAAACCACAGTTAAGTTATTTTTTAACAAGGGGGGCAATCACTTTTGTAGATTTGGAGGTTTTTTTTCTCCCTTAATAACGTAAACCTTCATTTAAAATCTGCATTTTGTGTTCAATTATGTTATCTTTGACTAATAGTTAACGTTTTTTGATGAGCAGAAACATTTAAGTGTGACAAACATGCAAAAGAATAAGAAATCAGGAAGGGGGCAAATAGTTTTTCACACCACTGTATATATATATATATATATATATATATATATATATATATATATATATATACAGTGTATATAAAATCTATGTATCTGTCTTAAAGTCTGTTTTTTTAAGTTAAGTCTTTGATATATACACTGCACAGAAACATTCTTTTCCTCACATGCACCACGTTTCTTTTCTTTCTTTTTTTTTTTTTTTTGAAGGAAGCTCAGGTCAGATATGATTCTCACCCCTGGAGAAGAGCCTTGCAATATCCTCAATAGTGGCAATGCTGGGCCTTGAACCTCCAACCTTTTGAGCAGGAACATGTAGCCCTGCCCATTAAGCCACACTTGATTAGCACCACTGAGCAAAAGAAAGGACATTTAATCATTTTATTTCATTTCCACTAAAAGACACTCCAGCAGACTGACAAACTGTACCGCTTCAATCTAATTTGGATTGGATTTTAAATGTAGATAAGATATACAATTTTTTTTTAATGATCATAAAATAATGAGCAGGGCGGCGCGGTGGTGTAGTGGTTAGCACTGTCGCCTTGCACCTCCAGGGTCTGGGTTCGATTCCCGGCCAGGCTCGATTCCCGTCTCTGTGTGCATGGAGTTTGCATGTTCTCCCCGTGCTTGGTGGGTTTCCTCCGGGTACTCCGGTTTCCTCCCACAGTCCAAAGACATGCAGATTAGGCTAATTGGCGTTCCCAAATTGACCATAGTGTGTGTGTGTGTGTGTGTGTGTGTGTGTGCGCTCTGCGATGGATTGGCACGCTGTCCAGGGTGTACCCTGCCTCGTGCCCTGAGTCTCCTGGGATAGGCTCCAGGTCCCCGCGACCCTAAATACAGGATAAAGCGGTATAGAAGATGAATGAATAAATGAAAATAATGTGCTTTTCCATGCCATTTTACTTAACTTACACCAAACTCGGTTTCTCACCAAACTTTTTGTCTAGACTATAATTCAGTGATAATAAAAAAGTTTTTCTTGTGTCAACTTTAACCCTAGCAAAAGATCTGGTGTGCAAATAGTTATTGAACTGATGCAGATCATGACAACAATCCCAATGACAGTGGAACGTTTTAACAGAACATTTAAAAAGTGTGATGTGGAAACTTGATTTAAAGCCGTGTTTTGGCTCTCAGACATGAACATGAAAAATTTCCAGATGTACGAAGGATGTACAAACATATTTGATGTACATACATATACAGATGTCATGGAAAATGTATGATGGCATTGGACTACAGTTCGGAAGATCCCAGGTTCAAACCCCACAACCACCAAGTTGCCACTGTTGGGCCCTTGAGCAAGGCCCTTAACCCTCAACTGCTCAGATGTATAATGAGATAAAAATGTAAGTCGCTCTGGATAAGAGCGTCTGCCAAATGCCTAAATGTAAAAATACAGATGTGTGTGTGCATGCGTGCGTGCGTGTGTGTATTAGGTTGAACCCCCTTTTGCCTTCAGAACTCCCTTAATTCTTCATGGTATCGATTACATCATACATTTTCTGCAGATATATTTTGCCTGCACACCCATGATGCTCCACCACATCCCAAAGGTACTGTACTGGTCTAGGATGGGATCTGGTGCCCGTGAAGGCTGCTCGAGTATCATGAATTCATTGTCACGTTCAAAAAACCAGTTAGAGATCATTTTACTTTGTGCACCGTGTTATAATGTGGTTATAAACACACGGACACGGTCAGTAACGATGTTCAGGTTGGCTGTGGAATTTAAACCAGACTTAATTGGTACTAATTGGGCCCAAGAAAATATCCCCACACCATTACACCACCACCAGTAGTGTGAACCATTGATCCATACTTTCATGTTGTTTGCATCAAATTCTGACCCTATTTACCTGAAATGGTCAGAAATCGAGACTTAGGCCATTCTTTTCCCCTCAATCTTCCATCGTCCCAATTTAGTGATCCTATGTGAACTTTAACCTCGGTTTCCTCTTCTTAGCTGACAGGCATACCGCCGCACCTGCTGTGGTCTTCTGCTGCTTGTGTGTTCTGAGATCCTCTTCGTCGTACCTTGGTTCTAATGAGATGTTGTTGGAGTTACTGTTGCCTTTCTATCAGCTTGGACCAGTCTGGCCGTTCTTCTCTGACCTCTGGCATCAACAAGGCTTTTTTTGCTCGCTGGATATTTTTCTCTTGTTCAGACTATTCTCAGTAAAACCCTCTTTGTGTTGGAAATACTCCGACCAGCCTGTCTGACTCCATTCTGATGCTTGGTTTGAAATTCAGCAGATCGTCTTGACCGTGGCTACGCTGCCATGTGATTGGCTGATCAGATATTGAAAGCCAGTAATGAAGTGGCTGGACAGGATATTCATTCATTCATTCATTCATCTTCTATACCGCTTAATCCTGTGTTCAGGGTGGCGGGGGACCTGGAGCCTATCCCAGGAGACTTCGGGCGCTAGGCGGGGTACACCCTGGACAGGGTGCCAATCCATCGCAGGGCACACACACATACACACACTCACACACCCAATCACACACTACGGGCAATTTGGGAACGCCAATTAGCCTAACCTGCATATCTTTGGACTGTGGGAGGAAACCGGAGAACCCGGAGGAAACCCACCAAGCACGGGGAGAACATGCACACTCCATGCACACAGAGACGGGAATCGAGCCTGCACCGGGAATCGAACCCAGACCCTGGAGGTGCAAGGCGACAGTGCTAACCACTACACCACCGCGCCGCCTGGACAGGATATAAGCATCATTATTCAAATATTACATTAGTTTAATCACAACTTATGTGCGTACCTTGTTCTAACAAACTGTAGTAAGATAACCACAAAGTAATGCTTTAGCAAAGTACTATTACTATGAGATGGCTATGAGAAATGCGTCCTGTGAGATATCAGACACATCTACAGTACGTCAGTCTCTGATCTTATAACCTCAGGTAACAGTCAGTGTTGCTCACTGTTTGCCTTTCCATTGGCGCATCTATTTATCGAGGGCTCAGATGTGCTCAGACTGACATGATCTTTACAGGAAGTTGGATCAAGCAATGAAATAACACACTGTAGCCATTGTTGACGGGACAAGTGTTGTTCCCATGTTTTATCTCATAGTGGCGCTTCACATCACCGCTTGTTATTAGTGCCACGTGAATTTCGGAACATACTGTATGAGACAAACTGGTTTTAAACTTCACGCATCAAGAATAAACATACATCGTTTTGTCCATACATCTTTGAAGATTCAGTTTTCATAGTCTATTTTCTTTTTTTTTTTTTTTTTTTTTGAGTAAGCCATGCTGTGTTACACTTTCGTCTCTGTTTGTTGAGGATTTCGCCAGCTTGTAGGTGCTTTCCCATCATATCTGTGTCTTCCGCATACTATGTCTGTACACAGTAAACTATCGCGCTGATCGGCTCTATTGAGTGATGTGTGTAGCCACGACCACCTCCGGGGGGGAAAAGTGCTAACACGTAATCTGGCACATAACTGCTCATAACTTTACATGATTTATGGTGCAGGTTTGACTTCAGGCAGATACCTAAGTACTGCCAAAGTTTCATTAAATTCCATCAATCCAGTTGTGCGTGATGCTGTGACAAAGTCTGACTGGACAGACATACAGATATACAGACATATAAGACTGGTTTTTGGGTCCTCCAATGTATCAAATGTAAAAAATATTATTGAAAGAGTGAATTCTGATGTACAGAAAAAAAGCTTTATTTTATTTTTTATAGATACATCGTCTATGTACTTATTTTATCTTCAACCAAGGCACATGACCTCGCTACTCTGCACCGTGAAACCTTTTTGATTAAACTTGACGGTCAAAATTAGATAGATATTAGCTTCCCATTGCAGAGAAACCTGAAACGCTGTGGTAACTCTCATGAGAAGCGTGTTGAAGTGAGAAGATAATGAAGTAGACATCGCACAAGTGAAGTTAATTAGTCAGTTAAAGTGCAAAACAGCACAAGAAGCAATTTGTTTATTTAGAAAATGTGTTTATTTAGCAAAGAAAGAATGCAAGAGCTGGCAGGAATCATAAGTATTCATTTATGATTTTTTTACTTATTTATTAGAAATGCATAATAAATTTTACTATGGTACAGTATGCATTATAATTCACTGTAATAAACTATATTACATACTAAAATATAAGGTAGTATTACTGTGGGACTTCAGACATTACCTTTGTAGACACCATGTGACTTTATAGAGTACCCGGGTAGAACCTTCAGCGGGTGTCACGTTTCTTACGGTGTCTGCGTCGGAGGTGTGTGCGAGGCATGATCGCGGAGGCGAGCTGACGGTTTAACAAAGTTCTTTATTTTTGCTTTGAACATAAACAAACCCACTCCAACACAAACTAAACTTAAGACTAATGCTAGACGCCTGACTGAGATTCAGTCAGGCTATTTATAGAACTAAACATAAATCAACTAATAATTGGCTTACCTCGGTTCAGGTGAGCTTCTACGTCACCTGACCGAGGTGCAAACTGGGAAATGAAGTTTAACCTTAAACATAAAACAAACTACAAAACAAAAACCAAAACCGGGCGTTAGGCGCCCTCTAGGGGTCAACCGTCACAGTACCCCCCCAAAAAAAAATGCTCCTCTGGAGCATCCTCGGAGGCCCCGGACACCCACCCCAATGTTCTACCTTCCACCTCTTGGCCAGGAGGCTGGGTGACGGGGCTGGAGACGTGCTCGGCGGTGGCAGAGCTGGAGACGTGCTCGGCCGTGGCAGGGCTGGTGACGTGCTCGGCCGTGGCAGGGCTGGTGACGTGCTCGGCCGTGGCAGGGCTGGTGACGCGCTCGGCCGTGGCAGGGCTGGTGACGCGCTCGGCCGTGGCAGGGCTGGTGACGCGCTCGGCCGTGGCAGGGCTGGTGACGCGCTCGGCCGTGGCAGGGCTGGTGACGCGCTCGGCCGTGGCAGGGCTGGTGACGCGCTCGGCCGTGGCAGGGCTGGTGACGCGCTCGGCCGTGGCAGGGCTGGTGACGCGCTCGGCCGTGGCAGGGCTGGTGACGCGCTCGGCCGTGGCAGGGCTGGTGACGCGCTCGGCCGTGGCAGGGCTGGTGACGCGCTCGGCCGTGGCAGGGCTGGTGACGTGCTCGGCCGTGGCAGGGCTGGTGACGTGCTCGGCCGTGGCAGGGCTGGTGACGTGCTCGACGACGGCGTTGGAGCGGTCACTGCGCTCGACGACGGCGTTGGAGCGGTCACTGCGCTCGACGACGGCGTTGGAGCGGTCACTGCGCTCGACGACGGCGTTGGAGCGGTCACTGCGCTCGACGACGACGTTGGAGCTTTTGCAGAGCTCGACAGCGGCGTTGGAGCGGTCACTGCGCTCGACGACGGCGTTGGAGCGGTCACTGCGCTCGACGACGGCGGTGGAGCGGTCACTGCGCTCGACGACGGCGGTGGAGCGGTCACTGCGCTCGACGACGGCGGTGGAGCGGCCACTGCGCTCGACGACGGCGGTGGAGCGGCCACTGCGCTCGACGACGGCGGTGGAGCGGCCACTGCGCTCGACGACGGCGGTGGAGCTTTTGCAGGGCTCAACAGCGGCGTGGGAGCGTGCAGTGCGCTCGACTGCGGCGTGGGAGCGTGCAGTGCGCTCGACTGCGGCGTGGGAGCGTGCAGTGCGCTCGACTGCGGCGTGGGAGCGTGCAGTGCGCTCGACTGCGGCGTGGGAGCGTGCAGTGCGCTCGACTGCGGCGTGGGAGCGTGCAGTGCGCTCGACTGCGGCGTGGGAGCGTGCAGTGCGCTCGACTGCGGCGTGGGAGCGTGCAGTGCGCTCGACTGCGGCGTGGGAGCGTGCAGTGCGCTCGACTGCGGCGTGGGAGCGTGCAGTGCGCTCGACAGCGGCGTGGGAGCGTGCAGTGCGCTCGACAGCGGCGTGGGAGCGTGCAGTGCGCTCGACAGCGGCGTGGGAGCGTGCAGTGCGCTCGACAGCGGCGTGGGAGCGTGCAGTGCGCTCGACAGCGGCGTGGGAGCGTGCAGTGCGCTCGACAGCGGCGTGGGAGCGTGCAGTGCGCTCGACAGCGGCGTGGGAGCGTGCAGTGCGCTCGACAGCGGCGTGGGAGCGTGCAGTGCGCTCGACAGCTCCACGTCGTCCTCAAAGCCGGGAGGCGGCGGCAGAACAGGTGCATGGGACAGCGGCTGCTGGCGTGCTAGCTCGCTGTCCTCGAAGCCGGGAGGCGGCGGCAGAACAGGGGTATTGGTCGTTGGAGCTTGTGCATGGCTCGACGGCGTTGGAGCGTGCACGGCGCTCGACTGCAACGTTGGAGCGTGCACGGCGCTCGACTGCAACGTTGGGGCGTGCACGGCGCTCGACTGCAACGTTGGAGCGTGCACGGCGCTCGACTGCAACGTTGGAGCGTGCACGGCGCTCGACTGCAACGTTGGAGCGTGCACGGCGCTCGACTGCAACGTTGGAGCGTGCACGGCGCTCGACTGCAACGTTGGAGCGTGCACGGCGCTCGACTGCAACGTTGGAGCGTGCACGGCGCTCGACTGCAGCGTTGGAGCGTGCACGGCGCTCGACTGCAGCGTTGGGGCGTGCACGGCGCTCGACTGCAGCTTTGGAGCGTGCACGGCGCTCGACTGCAGCTTTGGAGCGTGCACGGCGCTCGACTGCAGCTTTGGAGCGTGCACGGCGCTCGACTGCAGCGTTGGAGCGTGCACGGCGCTCGACTGCAGCGTTGGAGCGTGCACGGCGCTCGCTAGCTTGCACGGAGACTGGATGATGGACGCACCGTTTTGCTCTTCGCGCAGACACGGCGCGCAGACTTCCTCCGCGACGGGCTCAGGCAGTGGTCGGGGGATGAGCGCATCGTCCAGACCCGGGAGAGGGATCGCTTCCGGGGCTACAGACTGGTTCTCCCGAACCTGGACGAACTGCAACGTTGGAGCGTGCACGGCGCTCGACTGCAACGTTGGAGCGTGCACGGCGCTCGACTGCAGCGTTGGAGCGTGCACGGCGCTCGACTGCAGCGTTGGGGCGTGCACGGCGCTCGACTGCAGCGTTGGAGCGTGCACGGCGCTCGACTGCAGCGTTGGAGCGTGCACGGCGCTCGCTAGCTTGCACGGAGACTGGATGATGGACGCGCCGTTTTGCTCTTCGCGCAGACACGGCGCGCAGACTTCCTCCGCGACGGGCTCAGGCAGTGGTCGGGGGATGAGCGCATCGTCCAGACCCGGGAGAGGGATCGCTTCCGGGGCTACAGACTGGTTCTCCCGAACCTGGACGAACTGCAGTTGGAGCTGCAGCACCTGCTCGCGCAGGTCACGAATGCGCTCCTGGTTGGACTCCGCCCACTGCCTGTAGAAGCCTACCTCGTAGCCGTGCTGAAGCGGCGTCCAGTCCTCCGTGCTCCGCTCCGGTGTGCTGTCCGCGCCACCTTCAGGCAGTGGCCGTGGGAGGAGTGCATCGTCCAGATCCGAGAGAGGGATCGTTTCCGGGACTACAGCTTGGTTCTCCCGAACCTGGACGAACTGCAGTTGGAGGTGCAGGTCATGAATGCACTCCTCGTTGCGTTCCGCCCACTGCCTGCAGAATCCTCCCGTCTCTCCCTCGGCCGCTACACCTCTCGGCGGTGTGCGCCGGATGACGGGTCCGCAGCCTTCCCAGCTTCGCCTCGCCTGTCTCTCTCTGGCTGTCATGTTGTCCTCCCACGAGCTCGCCGGCTCGATGTGCTCACCGCTTCTCCATACCTGCTCCACTTCCATTTCGCCGTGCTCCTCGCCGGCCTCCAGCAGTTCCGCCAGCTCGTTGGAGATGATAATTTCTCCTCCCGAGTAATTCCCTAGGAGGAGATCCTCCGCCATGCCTCTGGGTAGGTCTAGCATTCTGTCACGTTTCTTACGGTGTCTGCGTCGGAGGTGTGTGCGAGGCATGATCGCGGAGGCGAGCTGACGGTTTAACAAAGTTCTTTATTTTTGCTTTGAACATAAACAAACCCACTCCAACACAAACTAAACTTAAGACTAATGCTAGACGCCTGACTGAGATTCAGTCAGGCTATTTATAGAACTAAACATAAATCAACTAATAATTGGCTTACCTCGGTTCAGGTGAGCTTCTACGTCACCTGACCGAGGTGCAAACTGGGAAATGAAGTTTAACCTTAAACATAAAACAAACTACAAAACAAAAACCAAAACCGGGCGTTAGGCGCCCTCTAGGGGTCAACCGTCACAGCGGGTACATACTGTGGTTGTCTATGGTGTGTACCACAATACTTTTGCGAATTCCATGGAACTTATTGGGTACAAAAGTACAGTAAGAATCTAATATGATATGTTTGTATGTGTTGTACCATATTAAATATGTCAGTACATACTACTGGTATGGTATAGTACCAGAGGTGTCAAGTAACGAAGTACAAATACTTCGTTACCTTACTTAAGTAGAAATTTTGAGTATCTATACTTTACCGGAGTAATTATTTTTCAGCCGACTTTTTACTTCTACTCCTTACATTTTTAAGCAATTATCTGTACTTTCTACTCCTTACATTTTAAAAATAGCTTCGTTACTCTATTTTTATGATCAGAACGCTCAATCCCCCCGGTCGCATGATAAGAACGCACACAATCCCCCCCACCCCCCTGCCCCTTGATATGATCAGAACGCGCACATCCCCCGCCCCCCCCCCTAGTCGTATGATCAGAATGCGAGACCTTATTGCTTTTTCCGCCCTCACGGTACTTTTACTTTTATTCTTTAAGTAGTTTTGAAACCAGTACTTTTACACTTTTACTTAAGTAAAAAGCTTGGGTTGATACTTCAACTTCTAAAGAAGTCTTTTTAAACCCTAGTATCTATACTTCTACTCAAGTAATGAATGTGAATACTTTTGACACCACTGTATAGTACAGGAAATATCATATTACATACCAGCTGAACCCAATATATACCACGGGATTCACTTAAGTACTGTGTTTTAACTTTTGGAAAATACCATAACAGGTAAAATGGCACTTTAGAGGTTACTTTATATATATATATCACCATAGTGGTTCATAAACATGTATCCTGGCACGTGTTCCATAACACAGTTCCATATTACAGTACCATACTACAATTCATGGTAGAATACTATAGTACACGTACCGTACCAAAGTATGTACCATGATAGAACCAAGTATAAGAGGGTGTACTATATCAGTAAATAAGTCAAATAAATCATTATGGGTAACTTAATAGTGATATTAATTAGCTAGCATGATTCGCCAATATTACCTAGCTTTCAACAATATTAGCAAACTTTTATTCTCCGAATGTCAGCTCTAGTCATTTAAAGCAATACTGTTAACATTATAAAGATATACAGAACATAAGTTATATACAATAGAAGTATATATTTTATGGATTCTGCATTACTGAGATTAAAGGTTTACAAACAACAACACCAGCAATAATAATTCATTCATTTTCTGTACCGCTTTATCCTTATATACAGGGTCGCGGGGGCCTGGAGCCTATCCCAGGAAACTTAGGGCACAAGTCGGGGTACACCCTGGACAGGGTGCCAATCCATCACAGGGCACACACACATACTCACATACACACACTCATTCACACACTACGGGCAAGTTGGAATGTCAGTTAACCTAACCTACATGTCTTTGGATTGTGGGAGGAAACCGGAGTACCCGGAGGAAACCCACCAAGCACGGGGAGAACATGCAAACTCCATGCACACAGAGACGGGAATCGAGCCTGGCCGGGGAATCGAACCCAGGGAATTGGACACCATCAAGGTTTTGTTAGTACGCCAGAGCCATGATCTGATCGCTTCACGTCTGAAACCCCCGGCCTCCCAGGAACTCCTTTAATGGCCCAAACATGTGAAAATGGCTGGGAGCGAGGTCAGGACTGTACACGTGGCAACAACTTCCAGCCAAGTTCATGTAATGTGCAAGTGGTGTTTGTGAATGACAGTGTACAGTTCCCCCAGAACTTTTCAAAGTTTGTTGTACTGGCTTCAAAGGAACGACTGCAGTGGGCTGCAGTTCTGCCAGGCAAAAGGATCCTAAAGTTACAAGAATTCAACTTTCCGGTATCTTCTACCGTATGATCAACCATTTTAACCAGGAAGATCAAATGGTTTAGAGTTTTTGTAACTGCAGATCATCTTCATAGTCGTGACCTTTAACCTCTCGGTGAAATCCAGTCACATAAGCCAAGGTGAATTTTTAAAAGCGGTGAAGACTTGTTTCCTGTCTGATGGAGAACTTCTCATGGAAATGCGCTCATGCCAAAACTATTAATTACCTTTTAGCAGGATCGCTTTGAGCCGCTAATCCGGGAGGACGAAGCCCCCTCTTTCCTCTCTTAATTGCCACTCGCCGTTTTAATGAGATATAGAATACGCACAAAGCATGTCTGACTTGAAAAGGACCGCTCACCAGTGGCCAAATGTGCTGATACGTCAAGGATAGAACCTTTACCCTGACAGCTCGTCTAACTCGCGAGGCCAATTAACACTTCCTTAGCGAGCGAGGCACGAGCCCTGGTGAGCGCTCCGCATGTGCTGCAGCGGCGTGGTGGAGAATGCGGGAGCGTATAAGCGGCTCAGGTAAACGTTGGGTAATCATGGCTGACCACGAGGCGAGCTAGGTCGACTCGGGGGATTTTTTTCCCGCACTTTGATTGTTTTTCTCTCATGATGGCGGTTTTCATTAAGTAAATGTTAAACACGTGTCAGTTTAGGAGAACATTTATTTAGCATTAAGAAGTAGGGTCACGAAAGTAGGGATGCACAAAATTATTTTTTTCATGCAAATTCGTTCACCTCCGTACATGCTCGGAGGAACTAGTTAGCTAACCTGGTCCTTGCCTTGATTGTGGCTCTGGTAATAAATGTCACAAAAAATAAATAAAAACGACACAGCTTGTGCTACCGCCACCATGTTTCACAGATAATTGGTACGGGTACATTTGAAGTTCCTACTTCGTCCTTGTTTTTATTATTCAATTAGACATGGAAGGGACCAGTTTTAAGAAACAACGTTGGTAGATAAAAAGATATCCTGAGCACCTTTGCTCTTTGGAGTGAATATAAATAAGCTCCTGGGGAATGCGCATAGCAGGGTATCGTGGGGAAGCAGCCGGAGGTGGGGAGGGTGGACGATTGGGTGCGTGTGTGTGTGTGTGTGTTGGGCTTGGGTCACCATCCATCACGCAAATTCGCGCCCAGCGTAATAGACAAGACGAGAAACCCGAGCCACTACAAGATAAACACATGCTCTCTCCGAAATAACAATAGACTCCGATGACCTGTTTTGAGAGCTGTGCTTTAAGTCTCGCTGCACCACCTGACATTGTCATGTGCGGAGTTCGCGTGTGGGTGTCGTGTTACTGGTTAAAACTGGCCTCTAGCTCTCGAGAGTGGACAAACATAAAAGGTAAATCTGGGGAAATGACTTGTTTGGAGAACCTCGTCCAGCAGGAGCCGAAGCTGCGATCAAACTTTTATGAGGTTTATTCTTTTATAAAGTGCGTGGTACAGTATAACGTTTGTAGACGAACAAAAATAACACACACACACTCACACACACACATGCACGATCATCGAGACATGGAGTCTATTTTGCAATGATTAATGCATATGTGTGCACAAATATATTGCTTATGACAAACAGTAATTACTGGGATATACAACAAGAATGCAAACATGAAACGCATGCAATCTGAAACATGTGCCATCACAGTACTACATTTGTCGAAGTCCCAGAAGGAAGCGTGTGTGTTACATGAGCATATTTGGAGGCTGACACAAAATGCAGTTGTATCATGCCGGCCCAGCCCCTTTGGAGACCCGCCAAACCGCCCCGATTGTTCTTTCTCTCGTGTATCTCCGTGTATCTCCTGCTCTCTTACACAACACCATTCTTTTTTTAAATCAACTTTTGAAATTGACATACTGATAAATAAAATCAGATTTTCTATCACTAAAACGCAGGAGCTGCATGAGGGACAATTGTGAATCTTGTGCATGAACGTGTACGCATGCATCAGTGTTCCAATGCTTGATATTGTGACACCTGAAATTAGAGATCCATGGATTTGTAGGTGTAGAGGTTCCTTCATGAAGACACGGTCAGGGTTCGAGTGGATTTACGTTGATTTCTTGAAGCTGTAGGTAAATGTGTAAATGTCAGAGATGTTTCTGGGTATAGTCATAAAGCAAACTCAGCCATTCACGAAGAAGGAAAGATCTTGGAACTGTGGCCTAGATCAAAAGATTTCACATCAAAGGAACAAAAACTTGTGATTAACACTATTGGTCAGGGTTTAATAGCATTTTTATCATCCTTAAAATTGGTTTCAGGAATAAAAAACAAAAATCAGTTCATCAGGTCTACACACACACACACACACACACACACACACACACATAAACAGAGTCTCTCCACAGGGATTGTGTGGGTGTGTTTCCGATACCATTTGCTGTGCTTTTCCTGTACATCCACCTCCATTATTGTCCTCTGTATGGATGTGTGTGTGTGTGTGTGTGTGCGTGCGTGCATATATGTGTGTGTGTGTGTGTATGCATGCATGTGTCTGTTTGGGGTAGTTTAGGGTCCCTCGATGCTAAGCTGTTGAAGTTCCTCCAGCTGCACCCCAACTCCATAGATTTACAGGTGCGACTCTATCTTTCATCAGAGGAAGTCTACAGGCCGGCTGTTCCTCTCTCTCTCTCTCTCTCTCTCTCTTTTTTCTCTCTTCCTTTTTTTTAAGGAGGATGTTGGCATTGACTCCATTTAAAAGGCCAAGAGCGCCGAATTTAGTAAATACTCATTAGTCAATGAAAGTGCTTTCATTAGCACCCATGCATTCAATGCAATGTTTATGACATTTATATATATAATTTTATTTGTATGTATTTATTTATTTATTTATTTATTTATTTTGCTCACTCTGGATTTTAAATGATAGCCACAAGAGACTTGAACCTGTGTACTGCGGCATGGATATACAGTATCTCAATATCTCAGTCAGTTTAAGACACACACACTCACACACACACACACACACACACACACACACACACACACACACCATACATATACTGTATATATATATATATATATATATATATATATATATATATATATATATATATATATATATATATCCAGAGTGAACATTTTTCAAGATGTAAAGAAGTCAGTAATAGTGATATAATAATAATAATAATAATAATAATAATTGTATTTATATAGCATGTTAATCAATGGTCAATGTCGCAAGGCAGCTTTACAAAATGAAAAGAAAATTATGAGAAATTATAAGAAATTATAAGAAATTATGAAAATATTATGACAAAATGATCATTTTGTCCCTGATGAGCCGAGGGTGACGGTGCTGAGGGAAAAACTCCCTGAGATGGCAATCGGAAGAAACCTTGAGAGGAACCAGATTCAACAGAGAACCCATCCTCATCCTCACTTCAGAAAGTGGTTTAATACTAATATATAATATATAATTTAATATATATATCTTATATAAACTTTTGCACTTTGACTTCCAGCATCCAAAATGGACAGGTAAATATTATACTTTATTTTTCTTTTTTTTTTTTTTAAATAATAGCCAGGAAGTGATATCACATATTGATACACACATGATATCAATTCAAAACATTCTTTTATTTTGAACATGTTGGGTCCCAAAATGAAAAGAATTTTTTTTTATATCGCACTACAAGCACAATTGGCATATGCAACCTTTTTTTTTTTAAAAAAAAAAGGTTTTTTATTTAATTTTATTTTGTTTGCTTAGAAAATACATACATACATACATACATACAATTTACTACTACTACTACTACTAATAATAATAATATATTTTAAAAAATCTGAATATATATATATATATATATATATATATATATAAACACACACACACATACTTACTGTAGATAAATATGTATATTTGTATATGTGCCTATGTATGTATATATACTGTATGTCATTCCTTATTTATATTGTTTTCCATATACAAAATAACTTCTTATATGAACATTATCATATACACATTATTTCATTCATAGTTATATTAATAGTATTATTAATGCATAATGATTTCTTTTTTAAAAGCATTAAATCACTCTTAATCCCGTTTGCTTTGTTTAAAGGCAATGAGAAAAGCAGCAGATGCCTCGGGGAACATTTCTAACGTGAGCTTCTGTTTCTCTTCTGAAGTGCAGTGTAATAGGCAGAAGGGCAAACATTTTCTTCTTCCCTACTGAGAGCGCGAGAGATTTAATGAGCAGGAAAGCCTACTCAAGCATGTAAAAATTCCACCATTCCGGCCATTATTTCATCGCCGAATGAAAGCTAATGGGGAGTGCCAAACACAGCAATGAACAAGGCTTTCTCTCTCTCTCTCTCTCTCTCCCTCCCTCTGAAACGTCCATAACGGTTAAATCAAACACACATTACACACATTAGATGAGATAAAAGATCAGGACTGTCGCTATGTAACCACACCGGGGATTTCGCTCACCTCAACACATCCCTCACCTTCTCCCTACATCCAGGCATTTTTAATTAGCCATGCTTTCTGCCGCGTTCCTGCGATAGAAGAAAGAAAGTGGATATGTCTGTTAATATGATTTTTAATGCACGGGATTTTAATAGAAGTGAGACACAATCCAAACTATGAACAGAACAACACATACACACACACACACACTAACGGTAACACGAAAAAAGTTTTGCGATGGCTATAAATATTTCTGTCTTTATTTTCGTCTCTCCAGTGTCCTGCATGTCCTAGTCATGTGACCATAATCACTTGCCTGTGCGTATTTATTTCATATTGCATGAAAACATCAGACTGAAGTTCCTTAGCGATGAATCTATTTGTAAAGTTTATCTCTGCGACTCCTTTCTTCTCGACAATGGATGGAAAAGTTGCCACCGTCTTTTATCTGTTATGCAAGATGCCCCGGCTCTGCCTCTGAACTTGTCGCCAAAGCCTTTTTCCTGGAAACCACAACCCCGTGCACCACTTTTCCTCCCTGTAGTGACACCCTGAGGATGGGACGTCATCATTTTCAACACTTCCTCCAGGCCCGGGTCTCAGAAGGCGCTTTGCTTTGCGTGTTTTTTAAGAGTTGGATGAGGGAGGTGGGTGAGAAACAAACGGACCCGGCTCAGCCGCTTTGATCTTCGTTTCCTGCCTATTATTTACCTCGGTTTCTCACGAACTTCTTTTTTTTTTTTTCTTCTTTTTTTTTTTTTCATTCTCTTTACTTGATTACCTCTTGCTTCCCTTACATTTGGCCTGACAAAGACAATATGTTGCTCTTTAAACGTTTCTGAGAGGAAACTATAAAAGGTCTGTTGTCACTGCTTCGACGCAGGGCAGCCCTTAGGAGGTCTGGATTGAGGGATTATGAGTTTTTTTTTTTTTTTTTTTAAAGGAGGAAATGCGCAAAAACAACTGAAAAAAAAATTGGAACCATAATTACAAACACAACATTGCGTCATATAGCTTTCATATCCAAAAGTAATAAAATGATGATTGATGAAATATTTTATAAGCAACATATTGAACATTATGAAATGATAGTGTAGGTAATGGACTTTTTTTTTTCTTTTATCAATTCAATTCAATACATTTTAAATGTAAGACAAACTGTAAAAAAAAAAAAAAAAAAAAAAACCCTGAGCTGTTTATTTTTCCTAATGATGTATAGAAGAAGTGTGTATAAAAGAAAAGAAAAAAGAGAAAAGAAAAATAGCTATAAAGTTAAAGAGCTTTACAATTTATAGGAAATAATTCATAATGCGATATAAAAATAATTGCCTTTTTTTGTGATAGGAATATGTTTAAAATGCCTTAATGAATTAAAGTTAATTGTTAATGTATTTATAGATAATCATTTTGTCTATGCATGAACATTATGCACTTTGGCAAGTTGCAAGATCCTTTAATGCCTTATACTGTAGATCCCAAAGGAAATTTCCAATAAATAATATACTGTGTGTTAATATGTAAAAGAAATTACATTGCATTTAACATACTGTACTGTATTTGCATTGCGAAGAAAAAAAAATGACATGGGGTTTAAAAGTCTTAGATTGTAAATATTACTTGTGAGTTACTGCATTTAGTTTCTAATGTCATATTAGTTATATTTATGCATAAATAACATAAATATAAATACTAAACACTAAATACAGCTGGCAAACATGATGCTACAATATGACCTACAGTATGCATATGCATATTAATTCCTATTAAACCCATTAAACTAATTGAAATTTATATAATATAATATAATATAATATAATATAATATAATATAATATAATATAATATAATTTGTTTCTCGGTGTATCATTTATATAACTCTAGGTGTCTGCGTGTCTGTAACAGATCCTAATGCATTAGCGCGAGCATCACTGAGCTGCTACTATCACATCATTCATGCGTCCATATCATTCGTAGGTCATCATCACCGATAGTAACGTCGATATAAAGCGTGTTCCTGTGTAATAAATGCAAATTGAATGAACACGGAAAGTCTTACTCCGACCCGTAGGAAACATGAAAGGGGTGGGAGGATAAGGATAAGGCGCGAGCGGCGCTTCGAGTCCAGCTGATCTCAGGGAGAGTGTGTTTGCGTGTGAGGAGTGTGTGAGGTGGGATGATAAAGGTAAAGGGCAGGCAGTAGCAGGACCTCCAGTGAAGGGCCATTAATCTAAGGGTGAGTGTGCGCCACTGACTGCCTGACCGTTCTAGCCACACACAGTCATCGCCTTGACCCTAAAACAGCAGCACCCCAGCAGATCTGCTGAAAAAGCAGCCAGATAAATCAGAAATCGCTTCCCGGAGCGGGACGGGATGATCGTCCCGAGCTGAGAGAGAGAGAGCAGGTCATTAAGGCAGGTTACTGCCGAGGGTCACAACGTGCATCCATTTAGTCTCTCGGCATTTATTCTAAGTGGACTTTAATACGCAGTCAGAAGAATGGATTGTTGTTATTCTGTCAAGAAGCACACTCGGGCTGTGGTGAGTACATCCCACGGTGGGAGGTTTCAAATAGAGTGTTTTTCAAAGCAATGAAAAAACAAGAAACGATCGCAAGAGAACAAGGTGACGGATATGATAATCCGAAGGAAGAGACAGAGATTTTTACGCAGGATTAACAAAACCTAATCCTATAAACCTTTACCTTTCCTGAGCAGCTGTTTTTTTTTTTTTAACCATTAAAATCCAAGTGGCGCAGATCCATGCCAGGAACAGATCAGGTCAAAAATGTTAGTTTTCAGGTAGAACAAAAGGTCCGTCTGTAGTCCGACTAGGAACTGTGGAGGCCAGTGGCGACCTTTACAGTATATTTATTCCCATTTTACGACCAGAGTAGGAACTCAGCTCAACATTCACACACTGCAGGCAGTTTGGGAACTCCAGTAGGCCTGATCTGCATGTCTTTGGACTGTGGGAGGAAACCAGAGAACTCAGAGGAAACCCACCAAGCATGGGGAGAACATGGAAACTCCATGCACACAGACCCCGAGACGGGAATCGAATCTGGACCCTGGAGGTGCGAGGCCACAGCGCTAACCGTCACGCCACCAAGTTGCCAGAACAAAAGTTATCATTACTTTTATAATGCGTGCATTTTACCACCACTGGAATCTGGACATTATGTCGTACAAATGTAGTACTCCAAAAATTTACTTATTTTTATTCAGTATATAGAAACAAGCAAAAATAACAATGAAAACATGTGATCACGTGTATCTGTGCTATTTCTTTGCCTACAGTATGTGACCTATTCTGTAAGTTAAACAAATGATCATTCAATTCAATTCAATATTATTTACAATGGCCTGTTTACAGACATGTTTTTGCAGAGGTCATCCGCATACGATCCCCGGAACGACACGAGGCTCTCCTGCAGCTGCCGGAGCAAAAATCATTTCCACTAACGGTTTTTCTACGAAGCAGTAATTAAACCAGTGACCTCATCTTCCAGAGAACCCGAGCACAGTGAATAGATCAGCGCGCTGCCCTGACTGCAAATCTATGCTGTTGCTTATCATCAATCAGCGAGCCGAATCCACTGATCTTATTTCCTGATCTTATTAGAGTGTTGTGCCTATTCCTGCCGAGTGAGTGCTCTGGCTGTTGCCTCTGGTCCCTGTCTGCAGATGAAAGGAAAAGGGGGGCACCGGTCACGGAGGGAGAAAAGAAGGCTGGCCGTGGCCCGTTTGAAGTAAGCAGTTGGGAGTTTGATGACAGAACGGTCTTTGGGAATTTAAGAGAGGCTCGGAGTGAGTGTTCCCCCCTGGATGACACCTTCAGGAAGGAAGTTTTTCTCCTTCCAAAAGACCTTGCTTTATTTATATTCCACATTTTCATCGAGGGAATCTTTCAAAGGGAGCCCTTTTTTTCCCTTCTTAGCCGTTGAGGGGCCGATGCTTTACTTACTACACTAAAACGCTGATTATTTTTATGCATTAGTGAAACCTGTGCATGGATCCGGTTCGGGAGGATGCAGATCTTATCATTCATGACGCTTTATGTTTTCTGGTTCCGCTAAAGAAATCCAGCCGGCTTATAATCGCTGACCGTCTTTATCAACGTCATGCGGAGATGCCGATACCAGCGTGACCCACCGTGTGCACGGACGTCTCCAGCCCGAATCTTCTCCGCTCGGTCGGACCTGCGGCTCTCGTTCGTGACGCGCAGACAAGCCCTCCATCTTTATCTATTATTAACTCAGCAAAGTGGGTGATTAGCCAGCCATCAAAAGAGGCCATATCATTTAAAGCTGTATCAGTGCAGGCAAACAGCGCTGCCGAGTGACCGTTGCCCCCTGGGTGAGACTCCGGCTCCCCCTGGACTAGACGCGGAGGCAAATCAAAGACAGGCTAATCAAAGAGGGCGTGTCCCTGTTAACCTACCTGTCATTTAAATTAAATGTCGAGATAAGTGACTGCCTTCATGTGTCGAACCACTGCTGATGTATTTGTTAGCAAAAAAAAAAAAAAAAAAAGATACAATGACTAATAAAAGTAGAAATGTTAAATTGTAAACAAAGTCACGTTTTTGTGAACACCATTTGATAAAACGCTCACGAGCCACTTTACAGCGATAAGCCACCCGTACCGCCGCTCATTCTTAACATGATCCACGCATACAGTACAATCATGCCACAGAAATGTGGTCATATTTGCGTTTCTATTACACAAAAAAACAAGAATCTAGCGTTTATACAGAATGCGGAAATACAAAGAGCCACCCAGATCAAAGGAGAACGAGTAGATTGGTTTCGATCGAAAGCTGGGAAAGATAACAAGAAGAGAAGCGTATCTGTACTGCATGTCGAACCATGAGGATAAAAAGCGAGAATTTTTTTTTATATAGTTTCAGTGTTACGAATGTGACATTTGGACTCATTTGGTAAAAAAAAAAAAAAAAAAACCCTCAGATCACAGACAGGCTTAATGTCAAATAAATTATTCATTTGTGCAAAGTTTAATGATTGCTTTAGCTTAAAACAAAGAAATCCCCAAAATGTATACAATCATTTACATCCTGAAAGTGTTTTTTATCAGCATTACGGATGTGACATTAAACTGTAAAACGTTTATAAGAAAGTACAGTACAAGTTTTATAACTTTTATAAGTTTATAACTCAAATGGACACAGAAAGTGTAGATGTGAAAATGTTTGTTTCCATTTTTGGAATAAATGATTTAGGATAAACTGATGTTACGGCGCGGTGGTGTAGTGGTTAGCACTGTCGCCTTGCACCTCCAGGGTCTGGGTTCGATTCCCGTCTCTGTGTGCATGGAGTTTGCATGTTCTCCCCGTGCTTGGTGGGTTTCCTCCGGGTACTCCGGTTTCCTCCCACAGTCCAAAGATATGCAGATTAGGCTAATTGGCGTTCCTAAATTGCCCGGAGTGTGTGAATGAGTGTGTGTGTGTGTGTGTGTGTGTGGTCTGCGATGGATTGGCACGCTGTCCAGGGTGTACCCCGCCTAGTGCCCGAAGTCTCCTGGGATAGGCTCCAGGTCCCCCGCGACCCTGAACACAGGATAAAGCGGTATAGAAAATGAATGAATGAATGAATGATGTTACGGATTTTAACATAAACAATTTGAAATAGAAATGATGAAAAAATAAGAAATTATTAAATCTTTCTTTTCCCCGCGACCCTGAACACAGGATTAAGCGGTATAGAAGATGAATGAATGAATAAATCTTTCTTTTCCCCGCGACCCTGAATAGAGGATAAAGCAGTATAGAAAATGAATGAATGAATGAATGAATGAATCTTTCTTTTCTTCTCTTTTTCTTTGTAGTTTTCATCGTTTTCTGCCTCTTTGTGCATTTTGATGCTTATACACTGACTTTATGGTCAATTTCCAAGTAAAACTTTACTTGCTACTGTATAAGCATGCGTCGTGTCTGTAGTGTATAAATACGTTCGACCTTTAGCTCGGTGGCCTTGCACCTCCAGGGTCAGAGGTCGATTCCCGCCTCGGGTCTGCGTGTGTGCATAAAGTTTGCATGATTCTTCCACAGATCAAAGTCACACAGGTTAGTATTCTAATTGACGTTCCCAAATTGCCTGTAGTGTGTGAATGTCCTGTGATGATTTGGCAGGGTGACCCGTTCCTCATGCCCAAAGTCTACTGCGATAGAATCCTGTAGGTCCTGCGCCATCCTGTATACCAGATAAAGCAGTATACTGTAGATGATGGAGGAATGAATGAATGAAGGAAGTTTTATCATGGTTGGTGTTGTCCTGCCATTTTCCACCCAGAAATTCCAGCCAGAGAAAATGGATTCACATGAAGCCAACATGACATGAGTACGCCGTCCAATTTCGCTTTTTTTGGCTTCTGTCCGTAGACAGCTATGGCATCATCAGCGGTGGGAACTCGGCGTGTTTAAACTATAGATCGAACAAACACTTTCCTTCACTTGGAAGTGCTGTTTCAAATACAGGTTTCTATTTTAGTGGCGTTCTGTGAAGGGCACAACATTTGATTGACATCATATACAGTACACTACCGTTCAAAAGTTTTACATCACTTTCATTCATTCATTCATTTTCTATACCGCTTAATCCTGTGTTCAGGGTCGCGGGGGACCTGGAGCCTATCCCAGGAGACTTCGGGCACTAGGCGGGGTACACCCTGGACAGGGTGCCAATCCATCGCAGGGCACACACACACACACACACTCACACACCCAATCACACACTACGGGCAATTTTTTAGGAACGCCATTTTAGATCACTTTTTAGATCAAATTTCTTTGTTTTTTTGTTTAGTGATTTATTTTCTACATTCTACAACAATACTGTGGATTTCAAAACTATAAAATAACACATATGGAATTAGGTAATTACATAACAACAAGAAAAACACCAGTTAGTTGTTATTTTAAGACACAGAGGTCGGCCTTTCTGTAATAGTTCTTGCAAGAACAGTATTGTGTCAAGTGCATTCGCAAAATCCGTCAAGCACCATAATGAAACTGGCTCTCATGAAGGCCGTCCCAGGAGGACGAGACCAAAACCTACCTCTGCTGCAGACGAGAAGTTCATGTAGAGTTATCAGCCTGAAAAATGACCAATTAACAGCAGCTCAGATTAGAGGCGTTATGAAGTCTTTACAGAGCAGAAGTAGCAGAAACATCTCAATATCAACTGTTCAAAGGAGATTCATGCAGTTTTTGGACGCCTTCAGCAAAACTTTACAATGTAGAAAGAAATAAAACTCAGGAACCATCATGGAGTTAGAATAAGTTTTGTTTTGTTTGTTTTTTTGCAAAACAAAAGTTAGAATAGAAAATAATTTTAACCAAAAATTATGAAACTGATGACCTAGATGACCAAATTGACAAATTTTTGTTCAACTAAACATGACCAAAGTGACTGAATAACCCTCCCCCCCCCACCCCCCACCCCAAAAACATTATGAGGATTTTGGACAAACGATTAACACTGGTATGAAATTAGCTGTAAAATTAAGCAGAGGTTAAATACGCTACACGTCCTAAAAGAGGAAAATAAGATGAGAACAAAACGCTCGAAGCAGAAGCGTTCAGACGATCAGGTCTCCTGCCACCGATTAATTAATTAGGAAATTACGTGGCATTTGTGCCGTTCTCTAGAGAAATCAAAGCAAGGAAAATGACTTCGTTTGTATCCTCTCTCTCTCTCTCTCTCTCTCTCTTGCTCAGTCTTTTCCACTTTGTTTGTCTTGTCATCGCTTGATTAATTTTCTTGAGGTAAATCACAACAGGAGTGTGCATGTGTAAGCTGTCAGTGTGTAGATGTATCTATTCATCACCTCAGGGAGAGTGAGAAAGGGTGTGTGTGTGTGTGTGTGTGTGTGTATGTGTGTGTCTGCATGTGTATGTGACAGAGAGAGAGAGAGAGAGAGAGAGAGAGAGGCCCTTGGGTAATCTTGACGGGTGCGGACACAGGGGAGGCCCCGAGCACCATGTAAACAAGATAGTGATGTCGGATAAGAGAGGCTGATGGTTAATGACAAATGGCTAATAATGCGCGAGGACTGCAGTGCGCGAGGAAGTCTATTGATTATCCTTATTACCCAAAGCATCCGTCTTGAGAGGAGAGCAGGGGGGTGGGAGAGGCAGGGAAATTAGCTTGCTCATTCCCAACTGACGGACTGATTGCTTTGAGGGCCCTGAAAGGGACAAATGGATTCTCACACACAAACACACACACACACACACACACACGCACAAGCGCAAGCATGTACGCAATCTCCTGAACTGTAATATTATTCTAGCTACTGTCACATTTATTATATGATTGTATCATGTTAGAAAAAACACTTTAACATACACACACATATATATATATATATATATATATATATATATATATATATATATACACATACAGTGGTGTGAAAAACTATTTGCCCCCTTCCTGATTTCTTATTCTTTTGCATGTTTGTCACACTTAAATGTTTCTGCTCATCAAAAACCGTTAACTATTAGTCAAAGATAACATAATTGAACACAAAATGCAGTTTTTAAATGAAGGTTTACATTATTAAGGGAGAAAAAAAAACTCCAAATCTACATGGCCCTGTGTGAAAAAGTGATTGCCCCCCTTGTTAAAAAATAACTTAACTGTGGTTTATCACACCTGAGTTCAATTTCTGTAGTCACCCCCAGGCCTGATTACTGCCACACCTGTTTCAATCAAGAAATCACTTAAATAGGAGCTACCTGACACAGAGAAGTAGACCAAAAGCACCTCAAAAGCTAGACATCATGCCAAGATCCAAAGAAATTCAGGAACAAATGAGAACAAAAGTAATTGAGATCTATCAGTCTGGTAAAGGTTATAAAGCCATTTCTAAAGCTTTGGGACTCCAGCGAACCACAGTGAGAGTCATTATCCACAAATGGCAAAAACATGGAACAGTGGTGAACCTTCCCAGGAGTGGCCGGCCGACCAAAATTACCCCAAGAGCGCAGAGACGACTCATCCGAGAGGCCACAAAAGACCCCAGGACAACATCTAAAGAACTGCAGGCCTCACTTGCCTCAGTTAAGGTCAGTGTTCACGACTCCGCCATAAGAAAGAGACTGGGCAAAAACGGCCTGCATGGCAGATTTCCAAGGCGCAAACCACTTTTAAGCAAAAAGAACATTAAGGCTCGTCTCAATTTTGCTAAAAAACATCTCAATGATTGCCAAGACTTTTGGGAAAATACCTTGTGGACCGACGAGACAAAAGTTGAACTTTTTGGAAGGTGCGTGTCCCGTTACATCTGGCGTAAAAGTAACACAGCATTTCAGAAAAAGAACATCATACCAACAGTAAAATATGGTGGTGGTAGTGTGATGGTCTGGGGTTGTTTTGCTACTTCAGGACCTGGAAGGCTTGCTGTGATAGATGGAACCATGAATTCTACTGTCTACCAAAAAATCCTGAAGGAGAATGTCTGGCCATCTGTTCGTCAACTCAAGCTGAAGCGATCTTGGGTGCTGCAGCAGGACAATGACCCAAAACACACCAGCAAATCCACCTCTGAATGGCTGAAGAAAAACAAAATGAAGACTTTGGAGTGGCCTAGTCAAAGTCCTGACCTGAATCCTATTGAGATGTTGTGGCATGACCTTAAAAAGGCAGTTCATGCTAGAAAACCCTCAAATAGAGCTGAATTACAACAATTCTGCAAAGATGAGTGGGCCAAAATTCCTCCAGAGCGCTGTAAAAGACTCGTTGCAAGTTATCGCAAACGCTTGATTGCAGTTATTGCTGCTAAGGGTGGCCCAACCAGTTATTAGGTTCAGGGGGCAATTACTTTTTCACACAGGGCCATGTAGGTTTGGATTTTTTTTTCTCCCTAAATAATAAAACCCCTCATTTAAAAACTGCATTTTGTGTTTACTTGTGTTATCTTTGACTAATAGTTAAATGAGTTTGATGATCAGAAACATTTTGTGTGACAAACATACAAAAGAACAAGAAATCAGGAGGGGGCAAATAGTTTTTCACACCACTGTATATGTGTGTGTGTGTGTGTCTCTACAGTACAGTATATACCTGTAGTATACAGTATATACACACTGCCGTACCTCAACATATGAATATAATCCGTTATATTATAACAGCGGGTTGTTAAGGTGAAAATTTGTGTTGACAATCAGAACATTTAGAAAATACATGTAAATTAATTTTAATATGAAATAAATGGACATTAAACCTTTTTTCCCGTAAGAAGGAATGTAAACGCAGATAATCCGTTCCAGCCAAGCGAAAAATATTACCGATTTTCAACACTATATTCATATTTCAAAAAAAACAATCCATCATGTCAATGAGATAAAGTATGAAATAAATGGGCATTAAACCTTACTTAAGGCGGCGCGGTGCTGTAGTGGTTAGCACTGTTGCCTTGCACCTCCAGGGTCCGGGTTCGATTCCCGTCTCTGTGTGCGTAGAGTTTGCATGTTCTCCCCGTGCTTGGTGGGTTTCCTCCGGGTACTCCGGTTTCCTCCCACAGTCCAAAGATATGCAGGTTAGGCTAATTCTTGTTGCCGTGTGTGTGCCCTGCGATGGATTGGCACCCTGTCCGGGGTATACCCTGTCTTGTGCCCTAAGCCTCCTGGGATAGGCTCCAGGTCCCTGTGACCCTGAATACAGGATAAAGCGGTATAGAAGATGAGTGAGTGAGTAAACCTTACTTAACCTTCCTTTATGATTCCTCTTGACACCGGTTGCTTTAAAAACCAAAATGAATGTGGCTCTGTTTTCTTCTTGCTACCGTTCTTGATAACATTCTAGGGACCCATGACACTGTGTCTTCACTAAATCATGTACAAAATGCTAAAAACGAACAAATAAAAAAGTATGCCATAAATGCTTCCCAAGCCGAAGCACAATTCGTTAGCGAATCACTAAAGATGTTTCGATAGATGTTCGATTAGCTAGCTAAATTTGCTCAGTTTGGGTTTAGTTGCTCATTACGATTATGAGAGTAATGAATGTGTTTCTGGAGTTTATTTTGCGTAGAATCTATACAATTACAGTAATTGTGACTTTAATGGTACTGTTAATTTTTGTTTGTAATGAGAATAATTAACAATAGTTCTTCATGTTCCCAGAAGATCCTGGAATATGTCTGTGCCATCATTGAATAAAAAAAAACTCCATAGATGTGATAACCTGGTCATTCAGTACATTCGGGTCATCAGCTGACTTCACTTTTTGTCCACATAATGTTGCTGAGCGACTGAAGCCTCCAGAGGCTTGTACAGTGGGCACTATGCATGATGGGTCCATCACTTCCCTTCTTTCCCTGACACGCCCATCACTCTGGAATAGGGTCAGTGGAATGGCTCTGGAATGTTGTTTTTCCAACCACATTTCTTCTACGAGTTGACGGTTGAGAACTATCCTTCCAGGTTTTAATTAGGCAATATCACACGAGAGGAAGTGCTCAGCACAATAACACAAAGGAGTCGGAAACTCTTACCGGAGGGCCTTTGATTCGGACTTACATTTCGTGTTAGAAGCTAGTTAGCTTTGTAGCTCACCTTAGGCATAAATAAAACAACATGGAGGCGATTTGACATGACATGACAAAGTGTCGTTTAAACCCACATACAGTAACATTATCAGATGTGTTTTCTTGCTAAATTACGCGGTCAGATGTAATAGCATGGGACTGTTCCCATGACCCAGTTTTAATGTTTTAATGCTGGACAATATCACTTCAGTTTACTCTGACCTGCAGTTGTTCAGTGTTCCAGTGTTTTGGGGAGTTTGGACAGTTGAACATCCAGCCCCTACCCCCCCACACCCCCACCTACTGTACCCACCCGTCTCTCTCTCTCTCTCTCTGAAAAGTTGGATTTGATGCAAGGGCGAGGAAACATAACTTCAGTTTTACATAATTATGGAAAAATATAGTGCTTAGAAGTTTTTATGACCAAAGTAGCTTTCTCTCATGGCTAATTGCTATGGACACTCTTCCCCAGCACATGTCACATAAAGTTAGCTCATAAGCTGTGGTTGGAAAACGTTGGGACCACCATGGACTACTTGGCATGTCTATTTACAAGATGAGGTTATAAAAGCTGATAGTTAATGTGCTCACTAATGTTCTCATGACGTTGCACATCTCGTTTCTAGATGTCCTAGTTCTCTTGAGGTTCTGCAATGGATATGATGCAATCTGATGGTGCACCATGAGCCCCAATGGTAACTTAACAATTCAGTATAGCATAAACATACCTAAAACAATTTAGGACTTTAGTTGTCCTTGGGTAAATAGCCATAGTTGTTCCCGAAGATGAATCAGACTGTTTTGATCTTATAGGAAATTTGGCTGGTCTCCATTCATCAGATCACATGACCAGAACTGGCAACAAAACAGCAAGTCTCATTATTATCATTGTCTTTCTTATTAGTGGCATCTCTGACTCATTATTGTTTGGGTCCCTGACTGATGATCTTTGGTGGACATAGTCGTGTTTGTGTAGTTTTTGATATGCTCAAAGATGCTCCATCATTTTTCCATACCACTTATCTGATGGAGGTCTGAAGCCTATTCCAGGACACTCGAGGTAGAAGGTGGTTAAGAAGTGTTATGAACCCATCACAAGGCACAAGAACACACACAATCAATTCGAAAATGATACAGTAGTCACCCCTAAACGATATGTCTTTGCACTTGTAGGGGGGAAAACCAGAGTACCTGGAGGAAGCCCATCAAGCATGGGGAGAACTTGTACCCACCATGCACGGAGAACAGAAGTGAGATTCAAACCCCCGACTCCGGAAGTCTCTGCATTTTGATGATAAGTGATTGCAGCAGAACTAATTTAATGTTTCCATAGCAACAGGGTCACTTAATACTTCTGTAATAATGACATTTTTGATCATTTTTGTAAATGTTTACCCACTCATTTATTGCCTATATACCACTCTATCCTGTATAGAAGGTCATGGGGGGCTGGAGCGTATTCCAGCAGACTTAGGGCATGAGGCACCAATGCGTCACTGGACACACACATTCACTCAAATTTGTGAACAGCAATTAGTCTAATCTGCATGTCTTTGCACTGTGGGAGGAAACCGGAGTACCCAGAGGAAACCATGCACAGAGAGAGAACATGCAAACTTTGTGTTCACAGATCCCGAGGCGGGAGTCGAACCCAGCCGGTGCAAGGCGATAGTGCTAACCATTAAGTCACCGTGCCGCCTATCATAAATGTTATGACACAAAATTTCAATTAAATCCATTCTAGTTTCAGGTTGTACATTACAGTATGCGTTACTGTTCAATGGAGGTCAGACAACAGTCGTGACAACGTTTGTGTATTAATGTCCCAATGTATTAGGGCTTCTTCAACTTCCTACTTTACTTTTCATTCGAAGTGGCCAAAAAAGGTATTCAGGTGCTGGCACAGGTACAGTATGTTCCAGCTCTGAAACACAGTGCCCCCTAGTGGACAGAGCTTTTATTCATCCAGATGTTAAAACGGCACCCAGGAAAGAAGGTGAACTCTGCTGCTTGCACAGCTGCCACGTCCCCCACGTGTAGGCATGGACAATGCGTCGAGTATAACCCTTAGTGTAGAATGCTGACTTCTTTAAGCCGGCGAGGTCTACCTGGGTCACTGCAGGACTGCACGTCTAAGCAGAGCTGAAATGAATCTCACCTTCCTGCTGCTTCATCACAATATGGCTGCGAGGTCAAGATGAGTACACATACACTGCTTCTTCTTCCTCCTGAGCGGGCATTTCGATATAATAGGTAGATTTATCATAATATTTGATCTTTTTTTTTTTGGTAATCATTAAAACGATTCCAACAAAAAAGGCAAAAAAAAAACAACAACAACAACATTCTGTTAGGAGAAACAAAGCTATAAGAGATGCATAATGTATATTAACCTGAATTATTTTTTAAAAGGTTGTTATTCATGATTATTTATTCATCACTTTGACCTAAACACTTAATCCTTTTGCTTTGAAAACTTCTTTTAAATGTTAGCGAAAGCAGATAGATATCAATCACGATGTAGTAAAAATCCCTTTATGGTTTGTAGTCTGTGGTTATGGCGTGTGGTATCTTCATTCTGGTTCATTACATTGCTGTCAGGGGAACGTGTCTGTAATAATGGAGCTGATCGATATCCATCTTTTCTTTTACAGTAAGCGTGCTAAAGTATTTATGCATTAATTGACTGCCTCGTGCCAAATAAAACCTAGATGACTAAATTGCGAATTGGAGGTCAGCACGTCTTGAAGTGTAATAAATAGCCTTTTTAAAATCAGATGCTGGAATGCTTCCACAGGCGAGCTGCTATCACCTCTGAGGAACGTATTGGTCAAATAAATGTGCTTACTTCATGGCTACTTAAATATGTAATAGCTTTTTGCTGAGAGCACGCATTAGAGAGTGTATTGGGCAGGAGCGTGCTATCGTTCAGCAGGATGTGTGTGTGTCTGTGTGTGTGTGTGTTTGTGTGTGTGTGTGTGTGCACAGCATGAGACGATCAGCCGTTATACAGACACGTGTCAAATAAAAGGAAAAGACAGGCCAGCTTTAGAGGAAAATGTCCCTGCAATTCAATACAAAGTTGTTATACTATATTATTATATACTACTAAGTCACATTTTATCATATATGTTCCATCTGGATTGGTGCAGTCTCTCGTTCCAGGATCAGAGTGTCCCCATGAACAGGACATAGTGTCTCACTCAGTGGACTGATGAGCATGAAAATGATAAATGACATGCTGTGGCCTTCAGAATCACCAGGTCTCAGTCATATTAAACAGCCATGAGGGAGCCGTGTCTTACATGTCCACTTCCACATCATGTCCCTTTCCCATTCCACATCATGTCCCTCTCTCCATCCACATCATGTCCCTCTGTCCATCCACATCATGTCCCTCTGTACATCCACATCATGTCCCTCTCTCTGTTCACATTATGTCAGTTTCCCCTTCTCCACCATGTCCCTCTCCTCGTCCACATCATGTCCCTTTCCTCTCCCACATCATGTCCCTCTCTCTGTTGACATTATGTCCGTTTCCCCAGAATCACCAGGTCTCAATCATATTAAACAGCCATGAGGGAGCCGGGTCTTACATGTCCACTTCCACATCATGTCCCTCTTTCCATCCACATCATGTCCCTCTGTCCATCCACATCATGTCCCTTTCCCCTTCCATATCATGTCCCTCAGTCTATCCACATCGTGTCCCTTTCCTCTCCCACATCATGTCCCTCTCTCCATCCACATCATGTCCCTCTCTCTGGTCACATTATGTCCGTTTCCCCTTCTTCACCATGTCCCTCTCCTCTCCCACATCATGTCCCTCTCTCCATCCACATCATGTCTCTTTCCCCTTCCACATCATGTCCAACTCCTCTTCCACATGGTGTCCCTTTCCTCTTCCGCATTTTGTCCCTCTCCCTGTACCTCACCATGTCCCAGTCCTCTCCCACATCATGTCCCTTTCCCCTTCCACATCATGTCCCTCTGTTCATCCACATCATGTCCCTCACCTCTTCCACATCATGTCCCTCTTTCCATCCACATCATGTCCCTCTCCCCTTCCACATCATGTCCCTCTCCCCTTCCACATCATGTCCCTCTCCCCTTCCACATCATGTCCCTCACCTCTTCCACATCATGTCCCTCTTTCCATCCACATCATGTCCCTCTCCCCTTCCACATCATGTCCCTCTCCCCTTCCACATCATGTCCCTCTCCCCTTCCACATCATGTCCCTCTCCCCTTCCACATCATGTCCCTCTCCCCTTCCACATCATGTCCCTCTCCCCATCCACATCATGTCCCTCTCTCCATTCACATCATGTCCCTCTCCCCTTCCACATCATGTCCCTCTCCCCATCCACATCATGTCCCTCTGTCCATCCACATCATGTCCCTTTCCCCTTCCACATCATGTCCCTCAGTCTATCCACATCGTGTCCCTTTCCTCTCCCACATCATGTCCCTCTCTCTGGTCACATTATGTCCGTTTCCCCTTCTTCACCATGTCCCTCTCCTCTCCCACATCATGTCCCTCTCTCCATCCACATCATGTCTCTTTCCCCTTCCACATCATGTCCATCTCCTCTTCCACATGGTGTCCCTTTCCTCTTCCGCATTCTGTCCCTCTCCCCGTACCTCATCATGTCCCAGTCCTCTTCCACAATATGTCCCTTTGCCCTTCTACATCATGTCCCTGTTCCATTCCACACCATAAAACTAATTAATGTTTCCCAACAACAAGTCCCCCTGCCCTTTTTTCACCAGTTTATTTTCTCCTTCTACATAATGGTCCTCTTTTGCCTTACACTTCATCACCCTCTCCCCTTCCTCATCATGTCCCAAAAGATAAATCTATTGGAATAATAATAATACTAATCTACTGCTCAGGATGTCTTACTAGTCAGGAACCTAAGAGCTTGCGGAATGCCGATTACTACAGTATAATCAATACGGGTGATCATGGAAATTCAATTAAAACCTGTTTAAATCAATCAGTTTCTATCTTGGCAGCTTAATTGAAAGTAATTACAGATGGTTTGCAGGATTTCATTCGACATTCCTCATGGAAATGATATAAAATAAGATATAAACACAAGAAATCTGATTATCGATTCTGTAATACAAGCACGTCTCGTTCCTGGTGATTATCCCCACTGTGCCCTGCTTGTAACACTTGGGAGGTACAGCTGAGCTGGCCAGTAGGAAGGGAAAGATGTTGAACAAGCGCCTTCCTCGCCCTGCGGTCTGTAAAAACGGGGCAACAGGACAGCGTGTCTGACCGCCCCAAACTAAACACTGTGGTCCACCACTACTTATGAGAGAGCTCAGAAATCTCGAGAAACATGCAGTCTAAATAAAGTGCTTTTGAAATGTAAGGATGTAAGCAAAGGGTGGGTGCGATGTTCACACGTCGATACTGCTGAAAGGAGTTTTATTCGACTCTTGGAGCAGATGATGTAATTGTTCTTTTTTAATGTAAGGACAAAACCAGATTTGCCAGAGGTTATATTAAAACAGGCTATCTTTGTGTTTTTCTTTTTTAATTACAGTACATGATTGCACTGAACCTGTAGAATATTCACTTAATATGAAACAGAGTTATATTTGGACGGAACCGTTGTAACTTATGGCCAGTTTCCTTGTAACAAACGCCATGAATTTCCTCCTTTGGATGACGTGATTTAAAGTGGCTTGTGCAGCTGAGGGTTTAACTGCAAGCGGCTGAGGTGAGACCACACGGGCAGCCCCTTTCGGTCTGCCCTGCACGGGCCATATTTTTAGGAACGCTCCACTGTAGAGCTGTCAGATGTAAGATTTACGTCCTCTTAATAAAGCATACGCAGTAGGAATACCACCTACGTAGAAAACCGTTTTCAAGCGTGTTTTATAATTAGGAATCAATTACAGAAAAAGGAAGAGCGCTCAGACTAGACTTACGATATCAGCTTAACCCTTAACTCCCTTGTGTGTGTGTGTGTGTGTGTGTGTGTGTGTGTGTGTTTACTGTACAGTCTTGTTGTTCTGCTTGTATCCATGAGTTTTGTTTCTGTTTTCAAGCCGAAATACATCTAAAAAGTACGTCTCAAGCTTCTTTCCTGCTTAAGGTTAGCATACGACAAGCTTTAGCCTATCTGTTTCCTCCCTGGACCGCATCCCATTTCCGTCTGGCTGCGCAAAAATAGCCAGGCCCTCTGCACCCTTCCATGTTGTTTCTTCCTCTTTGCACACTATGACATTGATCAAGCCTGTTCCTGGACTTCCTATCTCTTCCTGTGGCTGAGAAAACTCTAGAAAAGAATATCAAGATTTTATTTTTTTTTTTTTGCCCTTGCTCGATTTTCACTCACCGCTTCCTATTTACCAGTGGCGATGAAATATTTGATTTTGATTTCACATGCATAATGTTTAATGGGTACTATTACTACTAGCAAGAGTAAAAGATTCACATTTGTAAAGTGATATATACACCGATCAGCCATAGCATTAACACCTTGTGGTCCAAACTGCTTTATTCTGTATACAGGGTCAAGAGACTTAGAGCACAAGGTGGGGTACACCCTGGAATATGTGGCAATTTATTGCAAGGCACTACAGGCAATTTAGAAACATCTGCATGTCTTTGCACTGTAGGAGGAAACCGGAGTACCCGGAGGAAACCCACCAAACACGGGGAGAGCATGCAAACTCCATGCACGCAGACCCGAGGCGGAAATCGAACCCTATTCCTCTTACTACATTAACATCAATTATGATGTATACCAGTAAACTGGCCACAGGATCACGGGCACCCAAAACTCCACCCATGCCTGCGGGGACCAAAATCCAGCCCAACCAGTAAACAAATCACCGGAAAAAGTCAATACCGGACATGATGGAAAGGCACTGGAACACCAGGTGCACCACAGCCTGCTGCACAAGCAGGCAAAGAGCTGAAGGTCGCTGTCCTGGTCTCCAGATTCCCCAGATCCCAATCCAATCGAGCACACATGGGACGGATCACGCATAATGTCCTGGGGCCGGACACCACAGCAAACCCCCAGAGGGCCGCAGGGGTTCCAGAGGCCCACAGCCTCACTGGTGGCACAAGAGGAACCCAAAACCACCTAAGTTAAATTTCTTAATGTTAAAAGACTGACTGGTATAAACTGGAGTAAACAAAAGGAAGAATATAATCAGTACTTCTGTAATTCTTTTATATTATTCTTAATATTCTTATTTCAATGATAATAACAGTCAGAAATGTCCCTACACTCTATTTTTTTTTATCCACTTGTGAACATTTAGTAGTTTCTACTAACACACGAAAGCAGACAGAAAATAAACATTTAAGTCAAAAGTAATTTAAAAAATCCTTCAGGATGCACTACATTTTTGTACAGTACTGTATACATACTGTACATGTTAAGAGGAATCCAGGCGGAAACTGCTATGTATGTAGTTCAGTAGCACATATTTTATATACTGTACTGTATGTTTTTTTTTTTGTTTTTTTTTTATCAAGAAAGTGCTGCGTCGTGCAAAAGTTTTTAAGAGAAACAGGACATGAGCCAAAATTCCTTCATCAGCTGTGCAAGCAAAGGACTTGTGAACATGTAGGGAGTGAAACCAGTAAATACCCGTATTTAGTACTAACCTTCAGTTCCAGGATTCTGAGACTACAGATGAGTTTTTTTGCCCCCCCCCCCCCCCCACCTGCTCTTCTAAGACTCTGTGCTTCTTTACTGCCATAGCAACAACTAACAACGTGAACAGGGATGTCCATGTCCATGTTTAAAGTAGATTATTAAATCCGTTATAACGTCACTTTTGCGCACCATTTTGACTGTAGCGTAAAACAGGGCTACAGTTCGATCACTATACAGTACTATACCTCACCCGTGAAGACTAAAGGCAAGACTGTCCGGTCCGATCCCTTAGGAAACCCAAAGCACCATGAACCTCTAATAAAAGGCCAATGTTGGCTACGATAGAACGTCACCACACACGGCTTCCAGCAGGCAAAGAGCCCATGACTCCTTTCCTGATCTCCAAACTCCCCCAAATCACATGTCGATCGAGCACGGATGGGATTGGCTGGACAAAAAAAGTGGGATCCATGGAGGTACCACACATACACACAACCCATAGCAACCGTTTTTTTTTTTGCTCGCTAGTTTCAGAACTTTCATGTGCTTTTGTTAAGATGTTGATCTGCTGCAAACCTCTGCATGTAGATACTCTAGACCGGTTTCTGTTCTCGCACCTACAGTAGGTGGTGGAATTCTATTGTTCTAAATGTCTGTACAGTTGAGTAAATGGAAATCTTCATAGTACAGTCTGTTTCATAGATATTTGGGTAAATGCTCCTAATTTCAAACACACACACAAAAAAAAATTATTAGTAACATATTAAATGGTATAAAGATAAAAGATAAAGATAGTGACGGAAAGTTCAAAGAACTTTTGTTCGTTGTCCCTCTGGATAGGAACATCTGCAAAATGTCTAAATGTAAATGCAATGTATAATGGCATACAATGATTTTCACCTTAAGGACAAAAATTTTGCAAGAAATTTGCCTGAGCATGTCAAGCATTTTTCGACATATGAACGACCGAGCCAAAACCCGGCTAAGTTGCGCGTACGTCTGGGATCCGCTGAAAACATGTCTGCTACAATGGAAAGCTACAGTATGGGAAGCGAATTTACTTTTCTTTTCTTTTCTTTTTTTTGCATTTTGTCCAAGATTTAGTGAAGACGTACTGTAGCACCACGCGTCCCGAGAATGTTACCAAGGACGGTAGCAAGAAGAAAACAAAGCTTTTTTTTTAGCAGTCGGTGCCAAGAGGAATCTGAAATTACTGTAAGGTTAAGTGAAGGTTTATCATTCATTCATTCATCTTCTATACCACTTTATCCTGTGTTCAGGGTCGCAGGGACCTGGAGCCTATCCAGGTCGCGGGGAACGCCAATTAGCCTAATCTGCATATCTTTGGACTGTGGGAGGAAACCGGGGTACCCGGAGGAAACCCACCAAGCACGGGGAGAACATGCAAACTCCATGCACACAGAGACGGGAATCGAGCCTGGCCGGGGAATCGAACCCGGACCCTGGAGGTGCAAGGCGACAGTGCTAACCACTACACCACCGCGCCGCCTAAGTGACGGTTTAATGTCTGTTTATTTTATATTTTTAACTTCATTTATATGTCTTTTCTAAATGATTTGATTGTTTTTATGTGCAAAAATATGATTCTAGTGCTGGTAATATTGGTAATATTTTTGGGTGGCTGTAACGGATTCTCTGCATTTACATTATATCATGCGGGCGAATGTGTTTCACACCTTAAGAACTCGCCTTCGGAGGGAATTTAATTTCGTTCTGAAGGTATCGTTAAATTGAAATGAATATCTTAGACACAGTTGAACAAAGGTAAGTCTAAAATCTCAGTCACAAGTTACAAGTACTGTCTCTCTTTGTGGTTCTGGTTACGAGATGGGAAACAGGGCGAGACACTGTTAGGGAGACTGGTTGGCTGACCCTTAGTTAAAGACAGGATCGTCAGGACAATGATCTCCAAATCCCTGTTACAGATTAAATACAGGAGGAACGATGCCCTCTATTGAGGAAAATACCAGGACGAAATAATAAAAAATAAAAAAAACGTTTCCTGCTGATGAATTTGATTTGATTTGATGATTAACCAATATTTAAAACTTTGTACTTATAGTATTTAAACCCTTCCCTCACATTTCAGCACGCTCGTCCAGGTTCATAACGTGGCGTTTCTCACTTCTGATGAATGTGCTTTAACCACAGGAAGTTTGAAATATGGTAATCCAGACGTAATCCCCAAATCCCTGTGTGGGCAACACAACTGACTCTGGAGTTTTGCACCAGGCCTCACATTTTTCTGTTTTTCTTCCTTTCTGTCATGGTCGGAAAAAGTGGGGAGGGATGAAGCACGGCCATGCCAAGTACTGCAAGCAAACCGTGGCCTGCGTGGTTCTTCTCAAAGCCACAGGCCAGTCTGGATTAATTGGTTCCTTTCTATTTTAGGGGGGAGGAGACGTTAATAAACTACAGAATGTTTTCTGCTCCAAAACCACACACGGCACCGTTTTTGCTGAGTTCTGTCTGTATCCCGGACACATTGGCTCGCTGAGACGAAAACGATCGTCTGTATGTCATTATTCGGGCTTTATTAAAACTCAGATTGTTTTTTTGTGTTTTTTTTTTTGTTTAGTTTTTTTTGAAGCAGAACATACCACGTTCACGTCGTCGACGAGACACCTTCACCCAGTGCATCGCTGTTTCTCATGTCCTCTTAATGTACATCTGTGTGTGCAGTCTGGGGTTTTTTGCCTTTACCTCGTATCCTAATCCTTAGCGAGTAGAGCGCGCACCTCTTTCTCTCTCTCTCTACTCCACAGCCATTTCCTTAATAAAACACAAAGAAAAAGAAAAAGCAACCTCTTTTTCCTCCAAGCTGAGATCAGGTCTCTGATTAACAACTCTTTACGAACGTGTATGGATTTTTTTTTTTTTTTTTTTTTAAACAAATCAATTTTCTTTCATCGTTCAACAAAACTGTCACCATTCATGTTTTATAATGTGTTTCAATGCAGGGGTAAAAAACTTCTTTTCAAACACTTTCCGTGGCATCCAAAGGGCTCGGAAATCGTACAATAGACCAAGGACTTGTCATGCAGATGAAGCGTGTTTCTGCTTCAGTGTAGTCGTTTAAAGGACGGCGAATAAGGATGCCACAAGGAAAAGAAAACTGCGGGAAAATTCTTTTTGTTTCCCTGAAGGGTTGAGACAGGACCCCTCGGTGGCGTTTCTCTCTCTCTCTCTCTCTTGCTGAAGTCTTTTCAAGCTGCAGAGGACAGACATGCTGATGTGCTTTATGTGGGAAGACACCGGCTGGCTAAAGGAGGAGGCCCTCAGACTGATAGTAAAAGGGGGGGGGAAGCGCAAGCCGAACATATTGATACAGGAAATCCTTCGGCCCACCACCTCCTTAGTTTCCTCTCGAGTACCCAGAAAGGTCTGTCTGCTCGAGTTCCGACAGAAATCCCATGTCTGTCCACTTGCCGGATTTGGAAACCTTTGGCACTGGCAGATATGGAAAAAAGGGACTTGACGTGAAAACTGTTATTATAGGTCAATAAAATTCCTTATTCCGACTTAAAAATCTGCATCACACTCTCTCAATTATCAAGAAAAATTTGTAGCAAAAAAAAGCTTCTTGGGAATTCTGACTTGAAAATATCAGGTTAATAAAAATGTATGAATCCATCTAGGAACATCTGTAGACCAACAAGGGACCATGGACACTAATTGTGACCACTGTATTTACTCTAGTAAATATACAGCAATACTAACGCATTAACTCCTCGTGCTTGGTGGGTTTCCTCCGGGTACTCCGGTTTCCTCCCACAGTCCAAAGACATGTAGGTTAGGTTAATTGACATTACAAATTGCCCGTAGTGTGTGAATGAGTGTGTGTATGTGAGTATGTGTGTGTGCCCTGCGATGGATTGGCACCCTGTCCAGGGTGTACCCCGCCTTGTGCCATAAGTTTCCTGGGATAGGCTCCAGTCCCTCGCGACCCTGTATATAAGGATAAAGCGGTACAGAAAATGAATGAATGAATGAATTTTTTTAATGTAAATTATATAATCATATGACCAAGTTTGACCCTAATGGCTTCCCATAATCGCAGCACGGTTACCCAGCGTTTTGCGATAAAAGCGCATTTATGAGATAACTGAGGAAACATCACCAGGTGTGCTGCACGGCGAGTTTTATTATCAAAGTTTGAAGAAACAAAAGTTGTGTACGCAAGGGGAACTGAATAATCTGTTTCCTCTAATCAGTTTGTCGAGCATTTCTTTATTCCCACATTGCACGTTTATAATACAAGTAAATCTGAGTATTTTAAAAATGAAAGATTAATCTATTAGTGACTTTTAGTGTAATTAGTCAAATCTGCATGTTTTTGGACTGTGGGAGGAAACCAGAGTACCTGGAGGAAACCCACCGAACACTGAGGGAAAACATGCAAACCTGGACGCTGGAGGTGCGAGGCGCTAACAGTGCTAACCACTACGCCATGTTACACCTTCAAAATCATAAATGAATAACTTTATGAAGGACCGCTTATCATAACGATAACTGAGCCAATTCTAGCTTTATGCACACAGATTATTCAATAATTAACACTGATTAAAGGGAACGAAGCTTCCCTAAAGCCGGATCCTACGGGTACCCAGAGTCTTCAGAGACTGGTGGCCTCAGGAGCAAAGACTCATCGATCAGCTTCTTGGAGACCATACGGGTTTGATGAGAAAGAGAAAACGTGAAAGAAACTAGCCTAAGAGCTCTACATAGATAAGCCAATACCTGTAGAAGTCAAGGTAAAGGAGTCCATTACCGCGGTGCCTATTTCATAAACGTCAGTAGACTACATACATTTTGAGGGATGGCTCTATTTGTGTTTTTTTCCCCTCTCTCTCTCTCTCTCTCTAGCCGAATCAGTAATGTTTTCCCATTACAGAGATTTGAAACAAGTTGCTCCTGGAAGCTGCAGTGAACCTGTTGAGGTCAAAGAAGGTTTTTTTTTTTTTTAAACCAGGAAAAGATAACTTTTAACAACAACAGTGACCCACTTAGATGGTCAGAAGTGATGTATGTCTTAGAGGTACTACTGTACATAAGACAGGATGTCAGTGTGACCCCCTGGGGGTAATGGGGCACTTGGGGGTGGGGGGTGGGGGGGGGTAAGGTTTGACTGCACTGGAATTCTTCCGGTTTAGAAATATGCTAGAAATGTTCTCAGTTTTTTTTTTTTTTTGGTGCCGTCTAAATCACACTCTCACAATTTCACGTCTACGTCCAGGACGTCTCAGACGGTACACACTTAGATACTAAAGAACTGTGTTCCAGCATCCACTGAAGTACGTCCAGCGTGGCACTAAGATCAGAGGAACTAAATCATGAAGCAGGAAGGCTCAGCTGTCTGCCACTTTGATGGATGGGTTCCCCTTAGGGTCCCACAGGTTACCGAGGGGAAGACGAACAGCGGGAAGACGCCTGGACGCAGTTGAAACGATGCGGGAGAGCCCTGGAGAGTGAAGAAGAAGAAGAAGAAGTCTAAAAATCTAAACAGTGCGTATGGGTGAGCATTGGGTTTAACAGCAAGCCAAGACTACAGGGTGTGTCTCTAGGTCCTCGATGTGGATCCAATTTCGACATTCTTCCCCTCTGCCACACCTAAGTCCTTAATTGTCTGGCCACAGACAAAATATTTGGAGACCACACCACTATAGCAGCTAGTGCTTAACTCAGGACCAGGATGTTTAAATTGGGTTAGGACCAGACGTCAGTGTTCAGTTCAGTGGTATGCAGCAAATGTACACTACGAGAGCAGAGAAGTGACGGTTGATCTACGGTATCATGCAAAATATTCTAGTCCAAATATAGTGCTATAGTCTACAATAACGATATAAATAAAACGAAAGGTTTTGTCTGTACTGTACATCGGTAGTTTTACGTTTGATACACTGGAGGACCAGAATCCAGTCTCAGGAAAAAAATTATGTCTGTATGTCTGTATGTCTGTCCAGCCAGATTTTGTCCCAGCATCACGCAAAACTGTCTGGACAGAATTTAATGAAACTTTTGCAGCACTTAGGTGTCTGCCAGAAGTTAAACCTTCACCATTAATGAAATCAAAATGTTGAGTAGAAGTAAAGTTATGAGCAGTTTTGTAAAAGATTCTAACTTATATACCGCGTACTGTACATGCATCAAACTGCAGCACGTCTTAAATCAACCGCTGAACAGATTTTAATGAGACTTTTGTAGGACGTAGATCTCTGCCTGAAGTTTAATCTGCACCATAAGCGAAATCAAAATGTTAAGTAAAAGTGATGTTATGAACAGTTATGTGCCGGATTTAACGGTCTACTTTAAAATAAGCTAAGCTACTTGCTCAGAAACAAACTGAATATTTTGACTGGGATTAGTTCATACTGTGATTACCGAACAGGGAGTGTATTTGTCTGACCATGAAAGAAAGAAGGACAACTTAGTGTAAACAAGGCGTCAGATACTCAACTTTACAGAATGTGATTTATTTGTATTCATAAGTTATATGAACAGACAGACATACAGACAGACAGACAGACGTGTACGTGGGTTTTAACCTGTAATAATAATAATAATAATAATAATATCACATTAAAGATCAAAAGAAAGATTTATCGTTGTGTTATTTTGGCTGACGGTTCCAAAAGAAAAATCCATTCTACGCACATAATTTGTATTTCCGGTATGGGGAGTCTATAAAGATTTGTAGAAGAAGATCATTTTCGTGGATGTCAGTGGATTTTCGGTGCACTTGTTTCTGATCAATAAAACTCCATTTTCTTTCACACAAGGCTTCCTACTCAATACACCTGCCAGAGGGCTTTAAAAAAAAACAACAGAGAGGCATGATGCATTTATTATTGGCTGCTACTTTGATTTATCCTTCCAGATACCAGCCATTGAGAACAACTTGACTTTATTTCCCATATATGCACTTTATTGACATGTAGAGGTCGATAGCTCATTCATCACACGCGGCTGTGCGAGATGCACGATTTGCCAATAAAATGAGAGAAATCCGAACTTTTATAAGCAGAACAATTAGTGTTTGGGTTAAATATTAAACAGGAGATTTGACACTGTTAGCATGACTGTACAGTACGAGACACCTTTTAGTCATCATAGTCATTATCACTCAGTATTTACTGTATAACGTGAGTATTCATGACGTAGCTCGGCTTTGCTTAGATATATCAGTGCTAAGATTGATGTTAGTTATGACTGGGATTTTAAATTGGTAATTAGTAGAAATATGCTGATGCTAACAAGCTGTCGATATGTAGCGTATGTAGGAGGACGGCTAATGCAAATGAGCATCAATATATAGGGAAACCATACATGAAATATAAATATCCTTTGGGTGCATGACAGTATGGACAGCCACATTATACAGTATACTTCTTTAAATATAAATATTCAACAAGCACATGAAGAGGGAATAGATATCATGAATGCTAAACATGGTGGTACAGTGGCGCTGTGGTTAGCATGGTCGCCTTGCACCTCCAGGGTCTGGGCTCGATTCCCGTCTCGGGGTCCGTGTGCATGAGGTTTGCATGTTCTCCCCGTGCTTGGTGGGTTTCTTCACACATGTCCAAAGACAAGCAGATTAGGCTGATCTGTGTTTCCAAATTGCTCAAAGTGTGTGAATGTTGACTGGAGATTCCACCATGGTCATAAAATTGGGCTCCACAGCCCATAGTTGGACTACAGAGGTTACTAGGTGGATTGTGGGAGAATGATGAAGATATTTTCACCCATCTATTCTTCATCTATAACACAAATCGTGTGTAGGGTCACAGGAGACCAGAACACTTTGGGCACAAGGTGGGGTACAGTCTGAATAAGTGTAAACCCAATCATACTGTACACCATGGGCAATTTGGAAATGCTCATCAGCCTGAATTGGAATTGGAAGAAAGTGGAATAGCCCAAAGAAAACACACCAAGCATGAGGAGAACATACCACTAAGCTACCGTGCTGCCACTTTATCCTGACTTATCCTATTCCAGAGAACTCATGGCACAAGGATGGAGTGTCAACCCAATGCAAGGCTGACAATTTGGAAACCTAAAACGTGTGCATTTGGGGATACCAAAAAGGACCTGCAAACTTCATGCATACCAAGGTGAGATCCAAACCCTCCTTATTTCTTCATATTGAATGAAATTAAACTATTATAAATCCTATTAAATAAAAAAAAATGAGAACAAATGTTTTATTGCAACAGGCTACAAAGTGCCTAAAGATTTAAAAACTGGTTGTTTACATACAGTAAGATCCTCAGCAGCGACCTCATTTCCCTTCTTGTCCATTCCAACCACTCAGCATCACCAGTATACTAGTCATCGTCCTGATCATCTGTCATCATCTGCACCTGTTTCTCACTGGTTCATGCATTAAGTTGGATGTTTTTTTTTATGCTTTAATGAATCATAGAGTTTAACAAACAAAAATCATTTATTGGAATCTGCTTGGGCCCAGGGACTGGACTGAAATGGGACTGAAAAGCCTTCTTTTAGGAAGCCTAAAGAACAGTGTTTCCTCAAAACTAAATAAAAAATACGAGAATGTCTCTTTGGAAGCAAAATATGAAGAAACAAGGGGTGGTTCAATAGTTCAATACTTTTGCACAGTAATATATACACTCTTTATTAAATGTATTAGCTTATATATACAGTGGTGTGAAAAACTATTTGCCCCCTTCCTGATTTCTTATTCTTTTGCATGTTTCTGATCATCAAACACATTTAACTATTAGTCAAAGATAACACAAGTAAACATAAAATGCAGTTTTTAAATGAGGGGTTTTATTATTTAGGGAGAAAAAAAATCCAAACCTACATGGCCCTGTGTGAAAAAGTAATTGCCCCCTGAACCTAATAACTGGTTGGGCCACCCTTAGCAGCAATAACTGCAATCAAGCGTTTGCGATAACTTGCAACGAGTCTTTTACAGCGCTCTGGAGAAATTTTGGCCCACTCATCTTTGCAGAATTGTTGTAATTCAGCTTTATTTGAGGGTTTTCTAGCATGAACCGCCTTTTTAAGGTCATGCCACAACATCTCAATAGGATTCAGGTCAGGACTTTGACTTTTGGTCTACTTCTCTGTGTCAGGTAGCTCCTATTTAAGTGATTTCTTGATTGAAACAGGTGTGGCAGTAATCAGGCCTGGGGGTGACTACAGAAATTGAACTCAGGTGTGATAAACCACAGTTAAGTTATTTTTTAACAAGGGGGGCAATCACTTTTTCACACAGGGCCATGTAGATTTGGAGTTTTTTTTCTCCCTTAATAACGCAAACCTTCATTTAAAAACTGCATTTTGTGTTCAATTATGTTATCTTTGACTAATAGTTAGCGGTTTTTGATGAGCAGAAACATTTAAGTGTGACAAACATGCAAAAGAATAAGAAATCAGGACGGGGGCAAATAGTTTTTCACACCACTGTATATATATATATATATATATATATATATATATATATATATATATATAGCTCATCTTTTTTAAGATTTTTAACATTTAAAATCTCTTCTGTGGCTTGCAAATGAATAAGCAAATATTGATTAAATGAAAATATTCAAAGCCTCGCAATTACTGAACATGCTCTTCCCGTGAGATTGGAGGAGGTCAGCAGAAAGGAGCAGAAGGCATTTTGTCGCCGTGATAAATGGTGCGGTCTGACAGGTCACTTCTTTTGCCCCCATTGAAAGCCACAATTTGTTCCCTGTTCGAGCCGGGAGACGAATCTCTGTAGGAGACAGATTTATCGGTGTCTCCATGAGGTAAAACACCCCAAAGTCCCTATAAAGTGCCTGGATCAGTGCGGGGATAGATTGAACCCCCATTTATATCCGAGCGATTTCTTGTAAAATATTTCACACAGCACCCCCGGATTGTGCAAGGAGCCCGAATTCCATCCAGAACGACATTTATTTTCTCACATAATGGCTTGTGAGTAGCTCCGAAAAGATTTTCTTTCCCCGGTACGGTTCATATGTCGCAGTAACACATCGACACAAGGCGTGTGTGAGATTTTCCTCCACTGTGCATGAGAAACATATGGAATGAAATAACTCGACTTATTTTTTTTCCCCCTAGTCACCCATGTTTGGAGCAAGATTTTTTTTTTTCTCTCCAATTTTTGCGTTCACAGGTGTTTTGGCCACAGAATCCACCTAAAAAAATGGCTCTAATGAATGCCAGTGGAGATTTCCTGAAAAGAAGGGACATGGGTGGTCCTCCTCAGTACAGCCCGAACTGTTTCCACCAGCCGCCATACTCAGAAAATATACAACTCTTTCCCAACCTCTCAGATCGCGTAATCCCCACCTCAGCAAGAATCTGCCATTAAACCCAATTTACATCCATAGCCGCTCCCCCACCACAAAAAAAAAAAATTAAATCTTCAGCCCATACTTCCATCAATCAACATATTCACTTCGCCGCTCGAGTCTCGTTCACTTGTCACCGGAGCATGTGATTGTTTTGCCTGTAAGCCCAAACCGAAGACGTGTGCTTCATTTATACAGCTCTGCACGTCTATGAGAATGGGGCTGCTGCCAAACAGGAAGAGCGGGCCACAGAGAAGAGGAAGAAATAGACGGAGTACTCCTCGATACAATGCTGGAACGCTCAAGCCAAAACAAACACAACCCCGCAGACCTTAACGACGTGATGTCAATATCACGGCTCTTTAGAAATGTTTTCTATGAATAAGAAACAAGCTTTGGATTTTCCTTCTGAGCGAGTACCAAGTCCATAAACGCACACTGCGGCGAGTGTATAAAACACATTGTGGTGTGAAGGGCACTTTCGGGACACTGTTACGTATAAAGATCTTCGGTATCCTGTTAGGAGTCGTAGTGGATCTGGGGACGGGATGGTCCTGGGAACTCTGGGAAAATTCGTCTTGGAGTAGGTTAGACCATGAGTAGAGCGGTATCTCGGCATTATTTAATCAGAGTTCTTAAGGTGGAAAGTTTGTATTGTGAAACGCATTTTCTCATAAGAAATAATGTAAGCGCAGATAATCCGTTCCAGCCACCCGAAAAATATTACCGATTTCCAAAACTATAATCATATTTCAAAAAAACAATCCATCATGTCAATGAGATAAAATATGAAATAAATAGACATTAAACCTCCCTTAACCTTAATTTACTGTATGATTCCTCTTGGCACCGGCTGGTTTAAACCCAAATTGAAAGTGGCTAAGTTTTCTTCTTGCTATCATCCTTGATAACATTCTTAGCACTTGGCACATGATGCTATGTATTCACAAAATTTTGCACAAAATGCAACAAAAAAAAAAATCACAAAAATACATAAACTCGCCTTGTTTGGCTTTCCACCAACACAAACAAGTTTTTTGTTTTTTTTCCCCCAATTTTCTCCCCAATTTAGTTGTGGCCAATTCCTCCCCGTCGCTAGGGGGCTCCCACATTAAGGCTACTACTACCATTCAGTCGGGAGGGCCGAAGAGTATCATGTGGTTCCTTCCGAACCACGCGACGCCAGACGACGCATCTGTTCGAACTGCTTGTTCACGCACCATTAGGGGCGGAGTAACGCACTCGGAGGAAAGCGCTATCCGCTCCTTCCACATGCGCGAGCTCACAGACGCCCCTGATTGGCTGTAGAGCCGTGATTAATGTGGGAGCACAAAGTACCTCTCATCCCTCCCCTCTGAGAGAGCTTGGACAATCAGCTCTCTCTAGACCTCCAGCTGTGAGAGGTAACAGCATCACCCGGGAATCGAACCAGCGATCTCCGGATTATAGGGCGAGCACTTTACCACTGCTTTAACATATGCCGATGTGCCACCATACGCTCATTCACATCTAGACAATCCACTATCATTGGGCAGTGGAGAAAACCGGAGTACCCAGATGGACAACCTGATAACCCTTGAAATGTCAAACAGGCAGGAACCTGAGCTCAGAATCGAACAAAGGACCCTAGAAGTGTGACGAAACAACTGCTGCTGTATTAAAAACTACTTTATTACTCATTTAAGTTTCCAGAACCAATAATTTCCTTGTGTGTTTTTTTTTTATAACTCGGGTTCTCACGCGTCATAAACACCCACACCTACGAAGTCGTTAACAAGTCGTGTAATAAACGCGAGTCTACAGTAAATGAGCTTAGAGTAAAGGCTTCTCCTCTACTCATGTCTCGGGTTTACTGTAAGCTTGGAAACACTCGGAGTAAAGCGTCTCCTATGGGAAAGCCGTAGAAACATGTTAGTCTAATGGGTTAATGATCCTCTCTCAGGTTAGAGTGCCATTAAATGCTGGGCAAACTCTCTCTCTCCCTTTCTCTCTCTCTCGCTCTGACTCACTCCCTATCTATCCCCATCTCTCTCGTACACACACACGTGGTGTGATGGAACTAATTGATGAAGATTGCTCTCTATCAAAATTGGCCCCCCACCGTAAATGCCATTCCTGTGTGTTGGCTTGTTCAAACAGCGGTCCCGCGTTAATGGTTAGGCAAAGTATTTACTCGTCATTAGTCTGTGGTCTTACACCAGCACAATGCCTACTCTTGATGATGGAAGAAGCAGACAAAGAGAAAGAGAGAGAAGGTCCAAGGAGCAAACATTTGAGTAAGACAAACCTCTTAGTATCATCTCTTCCTGATGCCCAAGCTTGGAGATCGTTCCAAAAACATGGTCTATAAAGGGTCCCAAAGATCCAACAACCAGGGTTAGAATGTGAATATGAACAGGTAAGATATCTAAATGATTTCACATACTGAAAAGTATAGCCAGTATACAAACAGGGTGGGTGAAAAGTATCTTTATTAAAAGATTTGAAACAAAATGTACATGTACATGTCTTGCCCCGACGTCCTCCAGTGCACACGGATTTGTCTTGTACACCCCCTCCTGTGTAGGCCCACAGGAAAAAAAAAACACATGGAGTGAGATCTGGACTTCATGAGGTCCGTATCGTCCCGGGCCAATGTCCGGAAAATGCTGGCGGACACACTGGAGGACTCGGTGGCACGGATTCAGGAGGTTCTCAGCAATATCTCTTATATAACGACTTCCTTCAGAAGGCTTGAGGAAACTGGTTGATGCCACCGGTGCCTATGTTGAAATTTTAAGATTTGCTTTCATTTTCCAATATAATAAAGTTTCAATAAGTTTTCATTAGAAATAGGGACTTTTCACCCAGTCTGTAGTTATTAGGAAATGAATTTGAACCAGTGCACTTAAAAAAAGAAATCTCTGCCTCTTCAGCCTTTAAAGGCCATCCCACAGTCCATCCTAATTTATTGATCTCGGGTTGTTATGTGCAATTAGCTTTTATTATGTCTTACAGTTGACTCAGGCAGATATCATCAAGAACGGCAAAATGGCTTAACGGTATTGACAGGGTGATAATTGCCCCGCCGGAGGTGTGCACGGCGAGACCTTGAGCGGTAAGGAAAGAATATCTTAATGCTTCTCCGATGCAGGCAAAAAGATACTTAAGGGTCACCTAGTAGACTCTTATCAGTTCTGAGTCGTTAGCGTAGTGGTGGATTGGGCTATTGCGGCGGAAAATAAGGGAGTAAGGGCACTCAGGCTCGGCTGGTTCAGGTCTTCTGTTCCACGCGGCTGCTCAGGATGTGTGTAAGGAAGGAGGGAGAATGGCCCTCGTAGGGGTCGGGTGAAGGGGAGAGAGGCCAGCGTGTCAGCGTCGCTCCATCACCTGTGATTTAGGGCACATCGTTCAGCTCGAAGATGAACTGGAGGAGATCCGAGCGAGCTGATCACCAGCGGTTTATGTGTTTATGAAAACGCACGCACAAGCTGGTGAATGAATGCAAGGACCTTGCGAGAGACTGTGCAAAGTGCTTTCGGTCTTCAGTTCCGATTGTGTACACGAACGAATAAAAATCTACCCTCATAGCAATTACACTTACTTATATCCTCAATGGGGATTTTTATTTTTTTTTATTCATATGCACATATGCACAAGGACATATGCTTCCCTTGAATGAAAAAATATAAAATATATATATATAATATGCTTTTCTCTTGTAATGCACATTCTAACCAGTCTTCTGTGCTTATCTACAGGAACTATCTACTGTACACCCTGCGTGTGGTGGGATAATGTACGGTATCCACCTGACATTCCAACCACAGCTGTTTTCATATTTACTCCCCACCTCAAGCGAACGCAGATCAAACCCGAACTTCACACTCGTCCCTAGGACCTGGTTTCCTCTATCGCGCAGAAGATGGCGAGAGCCATTGTTGTGTTTGTCGGTACACAAACACGCAAGTCTTCCTCGTGGATCTGTTGCTAGCTTTCTCTCCAGACTTTCACCGGCGATGTTTTGACTTTAGGCGAGCACCTGATGGGCCGCGCAAGCACCATTGTTCGGTGAAGCTCTTGAAAATAGAAGCATATAGGAAGCAATGAACAATGACTGTTGCTTGACCTACTAATGGATCTAACAGTGCTAGGACATGTTCTCTCTTTCTCTCTCTCTCTCTTGTTATTCCCCCCCTCCCGCTGTCTCTTACAGGGACCTAGAGTGGAAAAAAAAAAAAAAAAAAAAAAGAAGAAGCTGGAGAGAAAAACATATGGGGTTTAATTAAACACGGACTGTCCGATTGGACATTCCTTTCTCTGGGAACGTGCATGCCTGACAGTGGCGGCTCCGGAGAAAGCGATGAAGGGAAGAATGCTAAAATAAACATATCACAGGTAGGACCATGAAACCAACCTGATAACCGAGGGGTATGAGTCAGAAGTGCCATGGCACACATCCCAGCCCTTTCCCAGGCTCGGAGTGCTGTTTACTCTGCGACACACATATAGTACACACACATACACGCACACCCTTCTTTCCCCATACTCTCTCTCTCTCTCTCTCTCTGTCTCTCATCTCCTGGGTTTATGCTTTACAGAGAAGGTCAGCATAACATGGCTTTCACACACTGCAATAGACAAGCCATGGGTGGCAATGACAACATCCCGACTTGCGCACACACACACACACACACACACTCGCACTCATGCAAAATGAAGAGTAACTCTGTCACAGCCAGGAAATCTGCTCGAGTCCCATGCTTTTATCTGTGCGAGTGGAAATCATTCGTTAAGCCGCAAAATCACAATGCGTGATGTTAAATGAGTTGCAGTGTCAGTCGTGGTGTTTAGCAAAACTTCAAGTTAAGATTTCGGTGTTTAGATGTGCACAAACAGTACGTTCCATTACCTTTTAGAAATGCTATCATTATTTTCATAGGACAAAAATGGACTCAAAGATTTTTTGCTCACAATCATTTTTATTTTATTTTATTATTTATCTCTATTTCCCTTCCGAACCTTGTGGACAATCTGTAAAGGAAAGGTATTAAAACATCCAGTTTCATCTACAGCCAGACATGCCTCCTGACACATCTGTGAATAAATAAATGAAAATGTATTGCGGTAGGTGTACATGACTCCGGTTTCATTAGCTCCTGAAGCCCTCTCTGTCGAGATTGAAACCTTGACCCCCAGTATGTTAGGACTAGCCATGGTTTATTCTGCTATAAAGAGCTCTGTCTTTAGCGCTGGACTCCACTCAGCGTCGTAAAACGCCACTGGAGAAAAAAGGAAAGAAAGAAGACAGGGCTAAGTTGATAAATCCTCTTGGTAAGCAAAGAGCTCTCAGGTACTCTGCTGTTATCAGTTCCCATCCACTTATAGCAGTCAGGACGGTCATGCTCTGTTGGCATTGTAGCCGCCGGTGTCATTAGGATCTCTCGCCTTGGTCAACAGGCCAGTGTTTACTGAGCCACTCATCCCATCTTAGCCCAAATTGGAGCGTTTTATATGTTTCTTGTTTGTTTTTTTAATGGTAAAAGATGTGATGAATAAAAAAGGTGCAGTTGGTCACAGCATTGTCTTGAAATATCATGGTTTAAAATTCTTGGCACAAATCCTGTTTTTTTTTTTTTTTTTTAGAGAATAAAGGACCGAATATGGTATAGTTTATAACAAGGAATATAGTACCACCAAACACACGGTGAGGTCAAAAGTATGTGGACACCTGCCCATCACAACCAGGGGTGGTGGTGGCGGCTCAGTGTGTTCAGACGCTAAGTTACTGATCAGAAGGCCGCCGGTTCAAACTCCAGTTCTACCAGGTTATCACTGTTGGGCCCTTTGAGCAAATTAGGCCCTTAACCGTGTCTACCCTAGGGGCGCCATACAAAATGGCACTCTGACCTCTGACCCTTATAACTAACAAAAATCTGGGATGTGCATGTACATGTGACAAATAAAGGATGACCTTAAGAGTTGAACATGTGCGGTTCTTTGACATACTGAAGTCAAAGTTGGAAGCACACAATTGTACAGAATGCATCTGTATTTCATTTAGACAGGGTTAGCTCAGTGGTTAAGGTATTGGACTCTGCCTTACAAGGTCCCAGGGTCAAGATTCAAACCCCAGCACCACCAAGTTGGGTTGCCCCTGTTGGGCTCTTGTGCAAGGCCCTTAACCCTCAACTGCTCAGATGTATAATGAGATCAAATGTACAGTAAGTCACTCTGGATAAGTGCTTCTGCCAAATGCTGTAAGTGTAAATCTATGCTGTAGCATTGCAATTGCATTTCACTGCAGCTCAGAGAACAAACCTGTTCCATCATGACCATGCACCAAAAGAGCACAGAGTTTGCCCAGGTTGGAGTGGAACTACTTGAAAGCCCTGATCTCAGTGAACTCAAATTTACAAAGCAATGCTCCAGAATTTAGTGGAACAGAGAGGTTATTATTATAAGGTTAATCAGGAACGGAACGTTGAACACTATATGGGACTGGTGGTGGGGTAGAGGTAGCTCTGAGGTAAAGGCGTTGGACTGATGATCTGAAGGTCCCAGGTTCAAACTGGTTCCACTTGAGCAAGGCCCTCAACCCTCACCTGCTCAGATGTATCCATCTATCCATCCATTTAGGAACCTCTGTAGTCCAGCTAGGGGTCGTGGAGGCCAATAGTGATTAACATTGTGTTTGCCTTTTGTATTGGAACGCCAATTCGCCTAATGTCTTTAGACTGTGGGTGAAAAATAGAAAATCAGGAGGAAACCCAACAAGCACGGGGAGAACATGCAAACTCCATGCACACCGACCTCTACACCCCCTCAGATTTGTAATGAAATAAAATATTAGTCTCTATGAATAAGGGTGTCAGCCAAGTGCCACAAATGTAACTAATGTAATGTCAGGTGTACACACACTTTTGGCCCTATAGTGGACTAGAAGCTAAAAAAACAAAGCTGAGTTTCCCAATCAGGTATATTAAAGAGAGAGAGAGAGAGAGAGACGGTCTGATGCATTTCGAGGCTCGACTCAGAATGTTTACCGAAACAGTTCAAAGTTTGACAGTTTACGCGCTTTATCAAGCTGTGGATGCGTCCCTTTGATCTCGGCTTTACCGTCTCCCGCGCCCTGCACTGCGCGCTCACCTCACCCCGCTCCCTCCTCTCCGCGTGTTAATCATTCCTCCATTACAATCCGTCAGCTCCTGCTTATCTGCCAGTGTGTCACTCTATAACTGGCTGTTATTACGCCGTACGCGGTCGGTGCGCGGTCCTGCATGCGGGTCACTGTGGATGCGTGGCGCATGGTGGCGAGGTGCGGGCCGTCGGTTACGCGCAGTGCTGCACACTCAACCCCACACCCCGGGCAGTGGGAGAGGAAAACGAAAACGCACAAAAAATATTTTTTTTACGTATAAGTGGGCCAGTGGTACGAATGGAAAATGTTTAGGTACGTAGGTACAGTGTAGGGTCCCAGAAGAAATACAAAGAAGCAAAAAAAAAAGAAACCCGTTAATTGATGTTATGGCTTCTGTAGGTATAATTAGCATTCAGCATATAGACCTCATCGTTTAACCTGTAAGTCACATGCGATTAAAAAATGATTTCATAATAATAACAAAAAAAAAACATATTTATTTATTTATTTATTTATTTTTGCCCGTATCATTGATTAAAATTGCTCTGTAGTAATAATAATTATAATAACGTTTGGAAATGTATTGACTTATTTAAAAAACATAATTTAACTTGTGTTTTATATTTAATTAAACGAATATGTTATGAAACATATTTAAACTCTTCTTATTATTATTATTATTAGATGTTTCCACATGGGGTCAAATAAATTCGTAAATTTACTGTTTTGGTAAAAAAAAAACAGTAGTATTTTTTGTTTGCTGTTTTCATGAGTGTGTAACTCACACAACAAATCACATGGATTTTATAAAGTCGGATGTTTCCATATAATCATTTCTGATTTAAAGTTTTATAATAAATTATATGAGCAACACTTGGGATATCCTTTACAAACTTTTTAAAATAATATAATTTGGAGAATTCTGTTTTTTTTTTAATAGACTATATAGAGGTTATCCCCCTCAAAACTAAATCCTCCTGTTTCTCATGGTTTAGTGCATAAAACAATACAATTATTTCTTCCCTAGATTTTTATTATTATTATTATTTCCATTTGTGGCTAAATGAATGGGACACATCGTTATGCGCACATACAGCAGAGTAACAGAACAATCCTGCGTGTTGTGCGCGTACTCACACACTTGCTCACACACACAGCCCCTGGAGAAGGTGTTTATGGTAGTTTCATCTCATAACGTTGGACTTACAGGCGCTTTACAGGTCCGTCATTAGCGGTGTTAAACAGCTGTGATCCGGCCAGAGAGAGAGAGAGAGAGGGGGGGGGGATAGGGAGTGTTGGAAAGCGCTGGGTCCCGGTTCCGCACAGGTCATTGGATAGGGTGTGTGATGTCACACAGGGAACGCGCTTCGGATTGGTGGATGTGGTGTGGCTGCGGCGTAAACAAAGCGGCGAGGAGAGGTTTGAACTTCACTGTCTCAGTACAGTACAGGCTGCGCGTGGAGAGAGAGAGAGAGAGAGAGAGAGAGAGAGAGTACTGTGCGGAAAGAGAGAGAGAGATAGAGAGAGCACTGCGCGTAAAAAAGAGAGCACTGCGCCAAAGCGCAAAGTTGCCTGCTAGTCCACTAGAAGCATAGCAAGCTGGAAAAGAGAAGAAAGTCTTTAGGTGTGCTCTTGGTAATCCTTGGCTGATGAGGGTCAGTGCGTTTCTGTAATTTAATCCAAGCCTCTGCGCAGCTCCTCAGTGCCAGGGCGCGCGTTTGGGTTTGTTTGGCCTGCAGTAACTCAGCTCACACCGCCACCATGAACTTCTCCAAAGATCAGCTCTAGTCCCAGACAACTTACCGCGCGGGATTTCCCGAAGCAAAGCTCGGTGTATGAGTGAGTGAGTGAGTGAGTGAATGAGTGAGTGAGTGAGCATCTCTGGTGTTGGTTGCTCTTGGTCCAGGTGGATCGCCGTACAGATCGGCGGCTCTTCTTCATCGTAGCCGAGCTGTCATGCTGCCCAAAGTCGAGTCAGACTGCCTGGGACTCGCTCGGTCGCATGGGGAGCAGGGCCACATTCCTGCAAACATGCAAGGTAAGGCTGAAAAAAAAAATTAAGGACTTGGTTTTATATGTTTATTTATTTCCTTTTTTTTTTTTTTTTTTACTTTTGCACAAGACAGCACAGGAGACACGTGTCTGTCTCATGCACGCTGCATGACACTGCTACACTCAGACACATCACCATACTCTAGCCATCATAACTGATTTCTTTTTGTTCTGTTTTTTTTAAGGCGTTTCAATGTGATCATTGCATTCAAGCTGATGCCTTGTGGAAGTATTTTGCACAAAATATATATTAACTGAAATTAGATTTTTTTTTATTTCACACGAATTTCAGACTGGAATATACAATTGTTGCACTTGAATACGTTGAGGCTTTGGAGTTGAGTTTAAAACAAGTCTAAAACAAACAAACATACAAAATAAATTTGGACAGAAAATTACTTTTCTTTTTAATAAAATGACGTGAAAACAAAACATTAGAAAAAGAAATATATACATTGCGGTGTTTTCCTACGGGAGCCTATTTATTTAAAAAAGGGAAATGATTTAATGTTGCTTCAGTTATTAAACATGATTCTCCAAGTGGTGATTATATACTACATTCCTACTCGATTTTGGTTTGTTTGTATTTTAGTGTTTGTTTCTTTAATTCGCGAGTTTTTTTTTTGTATTTAGTTGAATTAGTTTTTGTACAACAATAATAAAAAGCGGATTTTATTGAACGGAGAGTGTTTTCTCGGTATGAATGCAGATTTCACGCATATATTTTTGCTTCAGTTTTAGAAATTAAAAATGTGCCTAAATAAAAAACAAAAAAAACTTTAAAGTCTGACTGGGCTGGGTTTTTTTTTTTTTTTTTTTTTTTGGCGTTGCAAAGATTTATAAGATTTATAATATGAACACTTGCTCTAGAGGATAAAATGCACCGTATAAATAAAATAAATCTATAAAACAGGAACTGTGTTGAACAGAAGCAATAAAATGCACTAACTCTAATTAGGAATCATTAATAGACTGCTGTAAAGCAATTCAACTCGAGCATTAAAAAAAAAAAGCTTTAAAAAAAAAGAGAGAAATATTATTATTTACAGGTCATCCGAAACAAAATGAAATCATAAAATGTATTTACTTGTATTGTTGTGTGTATGCAAGCAAACCAATACTAATATATTTTTTAAATATATAATTTATCTCTACAATATTAAATAATTAAAATGTAAAAATAATTCAGATGCGTTTTTGCGCTTCCTCGAAAGTACAGTCTGATCCGCCAGCAACAAGACCGACCCAAGTTTCCTTTACAGAGACACAGAGAGAGAGAGAGAGAGACAATGTTAAAGCTAAACGTTAGACTAAACTGATTAATTAGTTTCCCACATGAGCCTGGAGTTCCACAGGAGTTGAGCTTTGGCTCGGCCGACGGCTCTCCAACCAACGCGCGCGTTTCTCCGACCTGCTCACTGTGCGAGCGCTCATGAATATTAATAAGCTTGAAAGTGATGGCTGCCCTGTGTGCCACCATCCTCCACACTCTACAACACTTATTATTATTATTATTTATTATTTATTAAAATATTTATTTATTTATCTGCCCAGATTTCCCTGAAACTCTTTATTTTTTCCTTCTCTCCACTTGTCCACACATCTGCAGGGGATTTAAGTGCTCAGTTCTATAGAACTTTTTGCTTCTTTGCCAAGTAAATTTATAGAAGCTGGTTTTATGAACAACCAACCGGAAAAAAAAAGCTCTGAAATCTGGGTTTCTGTGTGTGTGTGTGTGTGTGTGTGTGTGTGTGCGCTTTTGCAGCCCCTCAGTTTAAAATGATGGACTACTCATATGATGAAGACTTGGATGAGATGTGTCCCGTGTGCGGGGATAAGGTGTCCGGATATCACTATGGCCTGCTCACCTGTGAGAGCTGCAAGGTACGCTGGGATGCTGCACTTCTATATCTACATCTATGTACTGTAGTATGATAATCATTAAATTTGAATTATCACCTATTGTGTTGGATTAACGCTTCTTACACTGCTCGAGTGTACAGAATGAACACCTGGAGCACCACATCATTAAACGATCACCTGCCGTGCTCCTTTTTACAGCTATGTTCAGTGTCATTTCATATAAACCCTAGTTCTTTCCATTAATCTCATCCCAGAGATTTTTCTCCGCACTGCAGTCGCACATTGCTCGGTATCAAAGTCCACTTTATTATTATCTACCACACGATTGCATCATCTAACTCTCCAGCATGCTTCATTTATGGAAATTGTGCTGCTTAGTGTAATACTAAACCGTTTCTAAGTAAACCGCACATTTAGATTTTTTTTCATGCAAAGTATTCGAAACGTGTGTCTCTTGTTTTTCTCCTGTTCCATCCTGACGAGAGCAATTCGAAACGCTTATTCGAAAAAAAAAAACACACACACACACACACACACACACACAACAAAAAAAATCCAGATTACCCTGAACAGAGCGTTCTTATTTACAGCTTGCATGGCGCTTTTATCCGTGCCGTCACCAAAACCATAAGAATCACACCACACTTGGTATCTTACATATAAACATCTACAGTAAACTAATACATAAGTCAGACTGAATTCTTATTCACTTTGTTGTTTTGTTTTTAGGAATCCTGTTTTGCTAACACATTTTTAACGTAGGTCTAGTTTCCTCCTTAGACCATAAATAATCAATCATTTACCCGAGCCTGGCTCATAAATACGCCCAAGTAGAAATAAATAGCAGTGCAAAATGATTACAGAGGCCGTGGTCGAGTTCTTTGCTACAGCATTTTCGGTACACTTACATGTTTCATATTACTGTCCCAGTTGTTTTTTTGTTTTTTGTTTTTTTTTGTGTGTGCAAAAAAAGTGCGAGCAGTTTGAGAAGTGAAAGAAGTGCCACTGGCTTTAGCTGTGGAGCCGACCTTATTTTTAGATAGGTTCGAAATACCGGGGAAATATTGCAGTGAGTGTGTGTGTGTGTGTGTGTGTGTGTGTGTGTGAGAGAGAGTTGAATAAGTTCATGCTTTTTCCTGGTGTGTGTCTGTTTTTTTTTTTATTATTATTATTATTCACTCTGAAAATCAATTCCAACCTGTTGAAGTCAGCGGCTGTAAATTATAGATAAAAAATTTTGGGGTTTATTTCATAAATAGTGAACATTTAGAACATTCCAGAGGAGTGATTAAAGGGCCGGTTAAATTGAAATGTCTTAGGACAATTGTACATTTTCATGCTTAAAAAAAAATGAGCTTTAATCTTTAAAAAATATTATATTGCAAAATGTGTAATTGTGATGTGTTGAAAGAGATGTACATTTTCCAACTTTTACAATTAAAAATACGAATTAAAAAAATTTAGTCCAACTGAAAGCTAGACTTGGAAATATCTTTAAAATATACAAAGTCTATAACACGTCTGAGTGTAATTTTATGAATGAGTTTCGATCGTCATGCCTGGTGCTTTATTACCACGTTATTCAGTTTCCGTCAGGTGTTACTCGGGGCATTGCTCACATTAGATTTTTTGACCTTTGACTTTGTTTCTGTTTATTTATGCCCGTGTGAGTTCACATGTCAGGGCGTGTGTGTGCGTCTGAGAACACATGTATGGATCTGTGTTTACACGAGGCAGCCCTGGATGGTGATCATTCAGTGGGCCCTCGCCCTCTTTTCATGTTTCAGCTTGTGTGGCCTTGACACCCCCCCCCCCACACACACACTCCTCCGTAAATGAAAATGAGCGTGTGTATGAGCGTGTGTGTGTGTGTGTGTGTGTGTGTGTGTGTGTGTGTGTGTGTGTGCCATTTGTCTTTGGCCGAACAGCACATTAACAAATTCAGAGGGGTCAGATTTTTGACATCTTCATTCATCCTGCTCGGCAGGGCTTCTTCAAGCGCACTGTGCAGAACAACAAGCGCTACACGTGTATCGAGAACCAGAGCTGTCAGATCGACAAGACCCAGCGTAAACGCTGCCCGTACTGCCGCTTCCAGAAGTGCCTCAACGTCGGCATGAAGCTGGAAGGTAAGAAAAAAAAAAAGATCTCATCCTCAGATTGCTTTTCTTTGGAGTATTTTTTTCCTTAAACGATAGTGGAATCTTCGGAGCTGTTCAACAAATGCATGTGTGTAATGTGTAAAAATGTGTCATTTTAGATCTTTAATGAATAGTTTTAAAGCGAACTGATATTTGATTCCGTGGAGTCCTGAGGCTGCGTCCTGATTCGAGCGATTCGAGGAAAGACTTCCAGGCCACTTCTTATTATATTCCAGTTCACAAACAAAACATTGCTTTAAATGCAGTTTAGAAAATCTAAAATCGATTTTTATAGTTCCTCTAGTGTGAAAATTCTCCACCTATTTAATTGACACATTTTTACATCCAACATTGACGCAAAAAATATTTTTATGATGATCATTTTGTCTAGAAGTCTCATTCTAAAAAATAGTCTGTACAACTTTTAACATTGTTGTAAATTGCTGAAATGTTAATTTTTCAAAAATTTCATCATATTAAAGGTTAGATGTTGAAGTTTGCTTGCTAGTCCTACTTGCAGATGATTGTGTGTTTTTTGAAACATTATAAAATGTTTCTTTTTATATCAAGTTTATACCTCTTGATCCAAACGCGGTTGATTCAAAGCACGTTTGCAATTCGTTGAAGTCCTGACGTGCGTCCGTTCCGTTCTGTTCCGGTCACGTTATCGTTATTTCGATAAGCGACGGCGTGTTCCGCTGTACGGATACGCTGTTATCACGCGCCGCGTCTCCGTACATCCCGTATGGTTCCTCGTGCATGATTTCCAGAGATCGGACTCGTTTTCACCTGTGCATCGGTGTGAGAAAGTTAAGCAAGCTGGAGGAAAAAAAAACAAAAAAATCCTAAACTAAGTGTTTATTCATTCAGTTGGCAAAGTGATGCTGCGCACCGCCGAGCATAAAATGATTTCAGTTTCATCAACGCGCGTTATCCATATTAAGCACCACCATGAATCAAACACGGGAGGGTGGATGCTCGGTTCAGAATGAGGCCCTGGAGTGAGAAGAAAAAAAAACCCCTCACACATACACACACACACACACACACACAGAGTCCACTCTCAGAGCTGCTGTGCCATTACATATGCATTGGTATCATAGCTATTCATGTATGTGCATGGAGTAGAGAGCGCGGCGTCGGAGTGGACATGACGAACAGCGTGTCAGGATCCGCCGTCCGTACACACACACACACACACACACACGCGTGATGAGACAATGAGCCTCGCACGGGCCGCGTTTAGCGTTCCTGTATATTAAACACTTATAAATCAGACGTCACACCGGATCTCACACACACACACACACACAAGACTAATCTGCCAGAACGCACTCCCACACACACACACTTGCACCAAGCTGCCTCCGACGTCCGCTCACAGGGGCGAGTTTACACGGGTTTATACACATTACATAGCGTAGATTAAACGCTGATGCAGAAATCCACACAAGAGCCGACGTTTCGCACCCGCGTGTCTACGCCATGCATGTAAATAACCGTGTTTAATTAGCCAGACGGGTTTTCAGGGCACAAAAGCTACAATCGTGCAATTGTGATTTCCCGGAAGAACCGAGGATCAGTTTCCAGCTCATTAGTTTCCCTGTAATGCAGAGTCGTTAATACTTAAAGTGTTATTATTATTATTATTTTTAAAATCTTCTAGATAGAATACCGTCGTATTCCAGCTTTATAAATATATTTATTAAAAATGCTATGGATGTAGCTGTAGGGGCTTCATAGGGACTGTTACAGGCTTGCTAAGATCAGACACATGAGATAACACACACACACACACACACACACACACACACTGCTTTGACATGGCCCATTAAAATCAGCTGGCAGCTGGCTTTTCATTTTAATTATTTGATTAATTTCAGCTTCTCCTGCGCCGTGTGTTCTGCAGTTATTAGAGGGCTATTCTGACAAGTGAGCACACACTGGTTAGGTCTTGGTGTGTGTGTGTGTGTGTAAATGTTCCTTATTCATGTGTATCTGAGTGTAAAAGCGATTCCACTTCTCCCAGCTTTCCTCCCGCTGACAGTCTGCGATCTTAAAGAGAAATAATGAAGCGTAAATAATTGACATGTGCTGAACAGACCCGAGCGAAGCATATCTTTTTTTTTTTTTTTTTCTCGTGTCGTGCATGACAATTATGTCTACATGTTGCTTTTATTGAAATGATGCATGAGAACGGTGAAAGCTTAATACGCGGATATGTAATTACCGATCGATCAATTCCTGATTCACACTTTTGAATTCTCTCTTCCGTGCCAGCTGTGAGGGCGGACCGCATGCGCGGCGGTCGCAACAAGTTCGGCCCCATGTACAAGCGGGACCGCGCGCTCAAGCAACAGAAGAAAGCGCTGATCCGGGCGAGCGGCCTCAAACTGGAAGCCATGAACCCCACCATGCAGACCGCACCCACTGACCTCACCATCTCCTCCGCCATCCAGACCATCCACTCAGCTTCCAAAGGGCTGACGCTGAGCCACCACCACCACCACCACCATCACCACCATCATCACCAGCACCATCAACATCACCAGCATCACCAGTCCGGCTCTGACTACGACCGCAGCCCGTTCGTCCCGTCGCCGGTCAGCATGGCCATGCCGCCGCAGGGCTACCAGGCCTACGGGCACTTCCAGAGCCGGGCCATCAAGTGCGAGTACCCCGAGCCGTACGGCAGCTCGCCCGAATCGCTGATGGGCTACGCGTACGCCGAGGCACCGGGCTTTCCGCGCTTGGTAGCCGAGCTGCTCAAGTGCGAACCGGACGAGCCGCAAGTGCAGGCCAAGATCCTGGCCTACCTGCAGCAGGAACAGGCCGGACGGAGCAAGCACGACAAGCTCAACACGTTCGGTCTCATGTGCAAGATGGCCGACCAGACGCTCTTCTCTATCGTCGAATGGGCGCGCAGCAGCATCTTCTTCCGTGAGCTAAAGGTAGGCCAAACTCGACGTAAAGAAAAGTTGAAAAATCAGTGTTCAATTTATCTACCATGACGTTTATCTACATCACCGTACGTCAGTGTTATATACACTATATATAATGTCTACACAACCCTGGTTAAAAAAAAAAAAAAAAAAATCCCAGGTTTAAGACCAAAAAATGAGACCAAGATAAATAATTTCAGAACTTTTTTTTCACCTTTTATGTGACCCATAACCTGTACAACTCAACTGAAAAATAAACTGAAAACAAACTTTTTTTTTTTAGGGGGAGGAAATAATAAAGAAATAAAAAAACAACAACAACAAAACAGAAAGAAAGCGGCTGCATAAATATGCTTACCTTTAAAGTAATACTTTGTTCAAGCGCTATTTGATGTTATTACTTTGATGTTATTATTTGAATTTGTTTTTGTTCTGAAATGATTCATCTTAGTCTCACTTTTTTTACATCAGAAAAACATGCCGTTTTAACTGTACATCAGTTATATATATATATATATATATATATATATATATATATATATATATATATATTCATCATACATTTTAGTGTACATTTTAGTTGCGCTGGTTATTAGACTTTATATTCAATGTATATTTACAGTAAAATGTCTACATTTAAATAAACATCCAGGCGAGTTTACTTTGTAGTGGTTTTAATGGTTTTATTGTCATTTCGCCAGCTGTAATTATAATTTAATGATCATTACAGTCACGCTTCTGTAAACGTTTAGTCATAACACTTTTGAAGTGCTGAGTGAGGCGAGTGCACAGATTGCGCTCGGGGCTTCACAGAGACCCGGTGAAGCGGACCGCGTTGATGCTGTTAGCTGAACACTAGCAGCATGGTATCACAGTAACATGAGGATGATTATGAAATTTGATAAAGGTTAGAGAGAGTTAGCAGGTATAAAGTTTGAGAATGTAATTAATAATAATACACGCTCATGTAAAAGTCAGTAGGCCTTGTTTCGTTGCTTTCTTTGTAAGTGAATCGTCTCGCGTGTTGTCGAAAATGAAAAACGACTGAAAAACAAGAGAATTCCCACTACACACACACACACACACACACACACACACACACGTGGGAGGAAAAACAGCTCTTCCCACACCTGTTTTCCAGATTTGAATACTACCCCTTTTTCCTTTATTGCGTGCTCCTATTTATCCGTAACGCCCCGTTTGCATTATTTTTTTCCGGGTTACTTGTTTATATGCACATGTCGAGCTGCTCATTAACCGAAGCGAGCGCACTTACCCCTGCAGCGTCGAGTTTCAATTTGGAGCTCGCTGTTCAGTTTGGAGCCTTTTGTCCGTAATGAAACGTAGCGGTCACATGGCTCTTCACCACGCTATTAGCACTTAGACCTCGATCGCTGCCTCGTCGCTAGAATGGGACGGACACAATTCAGCGCGGATTAGCATCGTGTCCCGGCTCACTGCTATTATACGCTATTATACTGATAATTGTGGTTGAACTTTGCCTTTCGCGGTGCTGGATAACCCTCGTGTTGCGGTGACCGGCCCACGCTCTTACTCTGGATGATTACTTCACACGGCCCTTGTTAAAAGGTCCTGGGCTGTAGGTGTACGATTTGACATTAGCGAACAGCAATGGAGGTGTAATTAGCGACGCTCTCATAGAGGCGCAATTTCCAAATCGTGCACCGAAAACAAACCGTTTTTCTCAGAGCGTGCTCCTGATACTAATTAGCGCCGTACTCGTACCGTTATTGTTACACACTAGAAAGAAAGACTTGAGGCTTGTAGATGAATGAGAGGATCCTGACGCGGGTCAACAGGCTTTCACTAGCCGGAGATTTGGAGCGAAACGGTGCAACAGCCTCCTGCTATCAGATCAGAGACAAAGTTAAGGTCGTCCTATCTGGTGGAGAAAGTGTTGATTATAATGTACGCGTTAATATGTAATGGTTTTTATGGAACCCAGACTAATGCAGTAAAATTTATTGCTTTACTTGATACACGGTTTCCTGGTAGGTGACGAGTCATTTATCATAAATCACAGTTTAATGAGATTTGATTATTACTGATTATTTTTATCTGTCACGTTGATATCAAACAAAATATGCAAAATATGGGATGTTTTTTATATATATATATATTATATTTCCTGAATATTACACGTAATTGAAAACCCAATACATACATATACAGTATGTTCAGTATGTCATAGCACCAGGTTTCTCTTTTTAAACACCATAGTGTAAGTTAACATTATTATATGTGAACTATAAACTAATTAGTGATATCTAAATACGGCAAGTTTAATCTAATTAATTAAATTAATTACTTTCATAATGCTGCTCTTAACGTTTTTGTATTAATGATCAAATCGTCACTTTTTCAAATCATTATTTTGTCATCGGTAATAGTAGACTTGAAATGAATTAAAAAAAAAAGTAATAATGTAACAATATCCATATTTATATATATTTAAAAATGGTTGTTTGTTTGTTTATAAATATTATCACAGTGCCCAAACAAATAATTTGCGCTACTTTGTTGCTTTTTTAAGGATGGATGTAAATCTCTTAGTGGTGCTTCTCCTCATCTCTACACTGTTCAAAAAGGAAAATGTTTGTTTGTTTGTTTGTTTGTTTGTTTGTTTGTTTATAAATATCATTATCATAGTGGTAAAAAAAAAATAATTTTCGCTATTTTGTTGCTTTTTTAAGGATGGATGTAAATCTCTTAGTGGTGCTTCTCCTCATCTCTACACTGTTCAAAAAGGAAAATGTTTGTTTGTTTGTTTGTTTGTTTGTTTGTTTGTTTGTTTGTTTGTTTATAAATATCATTATCATAGTGGTAAAAAAAATAATTTTCGCTATTTTGTTGTTTTTTAAGGATGGATGTAAATCTCTTAGTGGTGCTTCTCCTCATCTCTACACTGTTCAAAAAAGAAAATGTTTGTTTGTTTGTTTGTTTGTTTGTTTGTTTATAAATATCATTATCATAGTGGTAAAAAAAAATAATTTTCGCTATTTTCTCGCTTTTTAAGGATAGGTGTAAATCTGTAAGTGGTGCTTATCCTCATCTACGGTATACTCTTAAAAAAACATTTTGTTTGGTTTTTTTTTGTTTGTTTGTAAATATTATTATCACAGTGCCAAAACAAATGATTTGTGCTAATTTCTTGCTTTCTATGGATAGATGTAAATCTGTAAGTGTGCTTGAAAACAAAGCTAGTTGGCATAGCCTTTAGTGTGTGTGTGTGTGTGTGTGTGTGTGTGTGTGATTATTAATAATAATAATAATAATAATAATAATAATAATAATAATAAATCACTAAATAACTTTGTCGAACACGAGTTAAATATTAAAATAAATATTATCACAGTGCCCAAACAAATAATTTGCGCTACTTTGTTGCTTTTTTAAGGATGGATGTAAATCTCTTAGTGGTGCTTCTCCTCATCTCTACACTGTTCAAAAAGGAAAATGTTTGTTTGTTTGTTTGTTTGTTTGTTTGTTTGTTTATAAATATCATTATCATAGTGGTAACAAAAATAATAATTTTCGCTATTTTGTTGCTTTTTTAAGGATGGATGTAAATCTCTTAGTGGTGCTTCTCCTCATCTCTACACTGTTCAAAAAGGAAAATGTTTGTTTGTTTGTTTGTTTGTTTGTTTGTTTATAAATATCATTATCATAGTGGTAACAAAAATAATAATTTTCGCTATTTTGTTGCTTTTTTAAGGATGGATGTAAATCTCTTAGTGGTGCTTCTCCTCATCTCTACACTGTTCAAAAAGGAAAATGTTTGTTTGTTTGTTTGTTTGTTTGTTTGTTTATAAATATCATTATCATAGTGGTAACAAAAATAATAATTTTCGCTATTTTGTTGCTTTTTTAAGGATGGATGTAAATCTCTTAGTGGTGCTTCTCCTCATCTCTACACTGTTCAAAAAGGAAAATGTTTGTTTGTTTGTTTGTTTGTTTGTTTATAAATATCATTATCATAGTGGTAACAAAAATAATAATTTTCGCTATTTTGTTGCTTTTTTAAGGATGGATGTAAATCTCTTAGTGGTGCTTCTCCTCATCTCTACACTGTTCAAAAAGGAAAATGTTTGTTTGTTTGTTTGTTTGTTTGTTTGTTTATAAATATCATTATCATAGTGGTAAAAAAAATCATTTTCGCTATTTTCTCGCTTTTTAAGGATAGGTGTAAATCTGTAAGTGGTGCTTATCCTCATCTACGGTATACTCTTAAAAAACATTTTGTTTGTTTTTTTTGTTTGTTTGTAAATATTATTATCACAGTGCCAAAACAAATGATTTGTGCTAATTTCTTGCTTTCTATGGATAGATGTAAATCTGTAAGTGTGCTTGAAAACAAAGCTAGTTGGCATAGCCTTTAGTGTGTGTGTGTGTGTGTGTGTGATTATTATTAATAATAATAATAATAATAATAATAATAAATCACTAAATAACTTTGTCGAACACGAGTTGAGAAACACGTCTCACCCTTGTCTACTCGCCGGCCGTAGCGGATGTCAGTAGACGTTTCATCTGAAGTGTTCGAGGGGAAAAATAATCTGTCACTGACTTTTGTTTGTACTCGATGCTTAACATCCTCAGGAGCGCGCTAATGACAAAGCCGCAGGTAGTGTTTAATAAACAGCGGAAAACGCCAGCGAATATGAGGCTTGTCGGAGGATCTGGGGAACTGCAAGGCCACTATAAATACACCTTCATCTGCGTCACTATTATTAGCCTCCTAAGAACAAAAGAAATTCCCTGGTAATAGAGTCGGCTCTAAGAGAAGAGAAAAGAAGAAAAAAAAACCTCCGCCAAACGTTTAAAGATTCAGTTTCCATAAGGTGGACTTAGTTACAGCGCTCATAAATATTTGCTCCTGAATGGCCGTCTCTAAATAGAGCTCCCCATTGTGTTCAAATGAATAAAAGACAGAGAGAGAGAGAGACAGAGAGCTCACATACTCCATCGGTTAGTTCATAGACTTATGGGGAAAAATTCAACTCTATTATAATAATAATAATAATAATAATGAGTTTATGGATGTGCGTGTGATTTGTAAAACATTCCTCACTGTCGTAAATACAGACTGAACTTTAGTACTAATAGTATGATCTACTTAAAGGATGAAGTTTGAGATGTTTTTTTCTTTTTTTTTATTCTATGAATAACAACTAATTTCATGATGATATCATAAACAGAACATCATTTACCAAAACTTATACGATGCACATTGTATAAAGTAGTTTACATTAATCATACACAGTGACTCAATTGCATTGGTGTACATGTGCATGTGCGTGTGTGTGTGTGTGTGTGTGTGTGTGCCGAATGCGTGAGCTGGGCACAGAGAGGAGGAGAAGGGGAAACAGATGCACTCATTCCTTGTCGTCAGAGCCGTGCGTGCCTGTCTTCTCCCGGCCCCGCTGTTAGCACTCGACGTGGGGAGTGATTCACGTCCACCGAGAGATCGGCCTTTTCATTCTCATCTCCCTGCCATTGTTTAATAGATAGGATGCATGCGCTGCACTTTTCCTCGCTACACAATAGAACCAAAAATACGCAGATTCGCCACGCGATATACGTTTCACTATTATAATTGTCATGCTTATTATTATTATTATGATTATTATTATTATTATTGTCACGTTATTGCACTCACTCACCAGTTCCCATAAACTTCATCACGGCGCGAATGAACTCGTTAGCTGTATATTTAGTCCTTCCAGCTGATAAAAGTCAGCCATGCAAGGCTTACAGTTCCTCAACATGTGGTGCACATATTTATTTTTACCTGTTCATGGCTGCTTGGGGACGGTCCAGATATTTCAATTTTTTTCTCTTTCCTTCTTCACAGTGAAGTGAATGACAATACCAGGCACGAGCGTCATGCAGGCCATGCAGGAGTGCATTACGGCCTTGTTCTTTACGCTTTTGGTTTGCGCTTATTGCAAAAGCAGCTGCACAGAAGTAAAGAGAAGGCAAGAGACGAGACGAGACGAGACGAGACGAGACGGGTTCAGTGATTAATTCAGCTAGTTCTTCACCTGCTGAGAGCGCTCGGATAGGCGTGGCCTCTAATCGGACCGGACGTTTGATTTAATCAGGTGCAATTAGCTAATTAGTCAGAGTATTTCTATCGACCTTAAACACACACACACGCGGTAGATGTCGCTTGACTGAACGGAAGCTAAACGCCGTCGTTACACCTGATTCACTGTCCGTAATCGCTCGCTCGCTCGCACGCATGCACTTGTTTGTTTGTTTTTGTTTTTCTTCCCCTTTGCTATTTGGATTTGTCTGAATAATGCATCGCGCATCGCTAGCTGACTGTATAGATTTCGCTGTCCATTAATATTACATGAATTTACTTTTGTAGAAATGCACCCCCCCCCCCCCCTACAACCCCCCCCCACCCTCCATTGCCTGACACGGACAATTCTAGGAGTGTGTGTGGGTTAGAGAGACTATAATTTCCGACAGAACCCCATATCTACAGGAATTAATAAGGCGTTGCAGATGCGATCTGTGAACTTGAAGGCGATTTATATCGTGCCCTTTCTCCTGATGTACACCCATAGGCATACACACACACACACACACACACACACACACACACACACACACACAAAACATCCGGTAACGGTGCAGGTCAGTCGCTGACAAACAGCCCGGTAACTACGCGCGGGCGCAGATTTGTAATGGCGTCCCCGGTCCATTGCATTTGAATTATCCCAGCAGGATCCCGCGTTGCTTTACATTACAGGGGGGCTGCAGCCGCGGATGAACAAGGCACCAAGGGCAGGAGTGCATGCTGAAGGACAGAGGGGGGAAACAGGTGGGAGGTTAATGGCCCCTGGACCGGATCCACCGAGCATTCAGACTTGATATATGGGCTCTGGGCCTGGTCGCGGGCGTAAGCTTTCAAAGATATATTATTTCATTTGAGGAGCAGCGTTCTCATATCCCACATTTGTCCACTGATAGATGATATCCCCGTGCTCACCGGCAGCCACGATTTGATCTGGCGTGTGAGTTTTTGTAAGGCATGCTCCCGTACATATTTCTCTATCTCTCTCTCTTTCTCTTTTATCCATCAGTGAAAATGTCTCTCTGCAGGTTTATTGATTAGTAGCTCTCTCTCTCTCTCTATATATATTATATATATATATATATATATATATATATATATATATATATATATATATCAGGAAGCTCTTAATCATAAATGGTACATTCCTTGGTGAATTGAACACCACTGGAATGCACTGCAGAATAATTATAATAATAATAATAATAGACAAAGACAATGCAGATGTTTTAATATTACATGAAGCCTTATGGTGTGTTTATGGTCCGTACACATCATTTTATCGATCGTTCAACCGGGTGAAGTAAAGCGCTCGCTTGCCCGGTGATGACCGCAGTGTCCCAGTGAAGCAGCAGAACGCAGAGCTCGGGTGTCTCTAAAACATCCCCGGAAAGCTGCCGGCGCGCCTCGGAGACTTGGAGGAAGGAAGTGCGTGCACTTGTTAAAAGAAAAGATTTAGGGTCCGAACTCCCTGCAGGGCCGTTGGAGCGCCTCTAGAGATGGACCCCAGCGTGCGGACTGCGGTCTGCTGCTCCACTTGTTGCTTTGATGAAGGATGAAAGCTTGTCGTCCAGGTTCTCGAACAGAGTCGTCCACCTTGTTCCTGTCATAGCTGTGGCTCGGAGAAGCAACGGAACCAGTACCATACGATTCATCTTGTTTCGATTGAAAGGGATTTAGATTTCGTGTCCAGATCTCGATCGGGATTATCACGTAGAAGGTTCATGCGTGATGTGGTTTCGGCTCGCGGTTCGACAGTCCTGCATGACGACGACACGTTTCGAGACTAAAAAACGCCGTCGAAAACGTCGTGCAAATAATAAGATTCTGGTTCCTTTGGAGTTCTGAGGTCCCTGTGGCCTGACGGCAGCTCTGCTATTTTCAGACTAAAGTTCATAAGAGCGACAATAAAAATGCCACTCAGATGTCTCGATAATTTGTCCCTTCTCCAGCCACCCAAATACCACCTGACATATGGCGCACTAATGTGCGCCGCACTCACGAAGGCCCCGCAGGCTTACACCTGTTCTTACTGACGGGTTCAAAAATGAAGCTATAAAATATGAAAAGTATAAAAAAAAAATTTTAAAAAAGAAGAAATTTAGTACTCTGGGACTCGGCTGATATAAAACAGGCGCATTAATGTATCTTTTTATTTCTTAAACCTGTTCGGACCTGGTGGCTCTGTTCCTTTTTTTTTTTTTTTTTTTTTTTTTACGCTGCTCGCAAGAGCCTTTTTGCAATTTGCAAAAAAAATCGTCCCACTTTTTTTTTTTTTGTCGTTCCTCCGACGTGCCCACTGGTTAATTATCAGCTTGTAATAGGCGCAGGTCCGAGGCTGACAGCCTCTGTCCGCCGCCTCTCTCTATCTGTCAGCAGTTGTCTTCAACGTCTATTTTTGCCCTCTATTCTGGACGTGCTGAAAGAGGCCAAAGACAATAGATAAGTGTGCTGCTCGGAAAGACTACCATGCGGTTTAGGCTTACACTTATATTTAACCGGCGTGCATGCAGGCTCGGATTTGCGTTCTGCCGAATTGCTATGCGAGTTTCAGCTGTGCCGTGTTATGCAGAGTTAAGACGAGGCGGGAGCTGCGGGGACCTCAGAAAGGAGAGGACAAAGAGAGGCCACCTGTTTATTATAGGGTTATAAATCACTGCGCTTTTTTTTTTTTTTTTTTTTTTCTTAGTTCAGACTTTTGGATGGAGTTTGGGACGTTGGCACGGGACTTTCTTAACCGTTTCCATGCACAATATTCACGGGGACATTTTTAAGTTATTTGAAGTGCATTCTTGCTTTATGACAAAAGTGTGTTTGATGATTTCTAAAGGAGTGAAGGCGACCTATTGCGCAAAATGACGTGGTGGTAGTCATGAGTAGATTTTGTGTGTGTGTGTGTGTGTGTGTGCATAAAAAGTCATTTTTCCATTTTTGCATCGGTCTGTGTCTTTAAACAAGGCATATCGATTTTCCTCCCTAATGTGACATCATATAAGCTAAGCCCGCCCCCTGGCTTGGAAAGAGGCGTATCTTAAGCATAAGTCTTTAACAGAGCTTTGAGAGCTGTGTGACCCTATGTCAACTCAATTTGTAAAATATGGGACCTTTAAAGCTCAAAACAGACAGATATGAGCATGATTTTTTTAGAAGCAACAAATAATCTGCTTCTGTTGAAAGAAATAAGAAAAGGAATATCATGAAAGGGCTTCACTGGAGGAGAAAAGTATGCAGAAGAACACGTGCACAAAGCCATCACGCCGGCACTCAGACTGTCCAGCTGAATAATACAGGAGTCCCGGCCGGTCCGCATCAGTTCCCCTCCCCCCAGCCAATCAGCAGTCATTTCCTTCTGTCCATCAACATGTCACACGAAAGTAATAAATATCGATAGGCAATAAAGACTCCCATAAATTGAAAAGAAAAAAAAAATCGAGGGAAAACTCTATATGGGAAATAAAATCAAATGAAAATGTGGCGGTCAGTCTGAGCGTGGGAGCGCGCGGGTGTGTTTGTGTGTTCTAGATTGAGCACCGGCGCTGGATCGATAGTCAGTCGATGCTCTGCACAGAACTCATTTTGAATTTGGAGAGCATTATTTTCTCACTGCGCTCTCCAAGGCAGGAGGTGCAGAAGTGCAGAGGTAGAGAGAGAGAGAGTGTGTGTGTGTGTGTGTGTTCGGTTGTACTTCAGGGAGCTCATGCTCCCTTGACTTCATGTATATTAGGAGACTAATGTTCACCTGAATAATTGATTAGACGCTGTTCTGTTTTTGATAATTAGTTGATGGATTCTTTGCTTTAAACTCTCTGATTCACAGGAAAAGACTTTGAGACCCATTTTATATATATATATATATATATTATTATTATTATTATAATTTTTTTTTCTTTCTTGAGATATCTGATTTATTTTTTAAATTATAATTTAGTGTTATGAGCACGCCGTACAGGAACGACACTGCTCAGGATCTCAGATGTGCTTCTTATGTACATCTCTGTGAAGCTGAAGGCAAATACTGGACAAATTTGAAGTATATATCTTAAGAATCTAAATAAAAGTTATTAATATTAATAACGGGGTTCCTTTGCTAAATATTAAGCATTCAACTTTGCATTCATTTTGCAAATATATATATATATAAAATAGGTTTTAATTTATTTTAGTTGTAATAATACTGCTGAAACAAATTAGGAAATAATTTAGATTTTTTTTATTTGATTAAAAATGTGATATATATATATATATATATATATATATATATATATATATATATATATATATATATATATATATATATATATATATAGTAAACTATTATTGGTTTAAATAAAAAAAAATATTTTAATTTGATAATTTTTTTTTTGTTTTCTATAAAAAATTATAAATAAGTATATATTATAATGAATAATATTAAACTATTATAGGTGTTAATTTAGAAAATTATTGAATTTCTAAAGTGTTTTTTTATTAAAATTGAGAAATACGAATATATATTATAATAAATAATTGTAAACTTTTATTGGTTTGTCGTTTTTATTATTTTTTTATTCAAAATATATTTTTTTATTATTTACTAGAAATAAGAATATATTATAATGGATGATATTAAACTATTATAGGTTGTAATTTAGCTCAGTTGTAGTAATAATAATAATAATAATAATAATAATAATAAAGAAATTAGAATTTTAGATAATAGAAAGTTTTTTTTTTTTCCTTCTCCAAAATTTTAAATATGAACAAATTAACATTTAAAAATGTGTCAGTCACACACACTGATGACGTTTGGTCTCGGCCAATCCAGCATTATATTATATACACCACTGCAGCTGTTGTTTTATTCCATACTACACCGTCGTATCGTTCTGCCTGTGTAAGCCGCTTTATACACACACACACGCACACGCACACACACACACAGGTCACAGGCTATAGATCAGCCTACCGTAAAGCCTTATCTCAGCTCTTCTAGGGGAAACTGCTCTCAGGTCAGCTCATAGCCAGGCAGAGGTTACTACCACTGTTTATTGTTTTCTGGCTGCTATAGCATGAAGGCGGGCGCTGGAGGCCACGATCGAACGCAGTGGGTTTTACAGGTCAGGGGTCAGTCTGACGAGTCTGTTAATGTGGTCAGCGTGGGAACTGATCAATCTCCTTGCTTCTGAGATGGAGCCAGTCTGAGATTAACAACGGAGCAGACATGGAGACCTGGTGCCGGAGTATGAGCACCGGTTCTTATATTCACTCCGTTCCTTTTATAAGAATGAAAATAACATTATTATTATTATTGTTATTGTTATTATTATCATACACGCTTGTTTTCTTTTGAACTGTTTGAACTGGACACGTTTACGGTATGTATAAAACCACGGGCCTCTAACTACAGCTGCTCAAAGCTGATCCCTATGTCATCATTTGTTAACCGTCAGCTGCTCTCACATCATCTGAGTTAAGCTGTGGTGTTCCGTCTTCCGACTTTACGAGCGTTCGTATATTTAAAAAAAATAATAATAAAAAAGCGCTGCTTTTCAACACATGGCTTTCTGAATATCGGGCTCGTCAAAAAGTCAAACGGAGTGAGATCTCGGGATCGTTTCTCCGCAGAGGACTCTGGGTATGGAGAAATGTGAACCCTGTGACGGGTGGCCGCCTGCTGCTCAAAGTCCCAGCGTGCTTATCACCTCGGGCTGTGGACGCAGGGGAGCAAACAGAGGCCCTGCCATGATAAACATGCAGAGAGATTTCCACTGGATCAGGGAAACGAGAGGGCACGTGATCTTTCAGTCCTGAGCATCTGCAGCATTGCACCAAAGACGTGTGTATATCTGCTCAATACCACATGGAACTTTGAGACATGTATACAATGTATTGTTATTGTGATCTCATGTACAGTACATATATTCAAGCACAGTACAGTGATGAGACTCTGTAGATGAGCTGCAGTAAAACGTTTGAACGCCTAATCATTGGAACTTAACGCCAACTTGCGGAAGAGACACATCTGCCCGTGGGAACTGCACACACAATCAGGAACTCAGCTGGGAGTTATTACCACATCCATCATACAGTCCTGACCTCCATCTAAACCATTCCCACATATCTGGGAGTTCCTGGGAGGCCAGGGTTTCATTTACATTGGATCCAGTTTTGTACATTCGTGCATTTTTATCTACAATACTGTAGGCTGAGAAAACTTTCTACCTGGATGGCGTCCAAACACTAGTTAAACACTGGGATAAGTGCGTTAGTGTAGAAGGGAATCGCGTAGAGAAATAAAGGGAGTTTTTAGTCTCGTAAGTGTTCTGTTATTCTGCGCAGTCAAAAGTCCCGGTTTAGCTTGAACGCCCTTATTCGCAGTAAAAAAAAAAAATTATATACATATGTATAGTGAAGTACAGATTAAGAGAACACCATTAATCTGAACGACATCCACACACCATGACAAAATTAATTTGCGTCGAACGGAGCAAGGGAAGTGTGCGTGGACGGCAGCGGCGGACGAACAGATGTCCACCGAAGATGACTCGAAGCTCCTGCGCCTTTCCTACAGTCTCATTGAAGTGACTTCAAACCCCACCCGTAGGTTTCCCCAGCAGCCACACTAATCCACATCCAAGAAGTCAAAAGGAATCATGTGCCGTTCCCTTCCCCCCCCCCCCTCCTCCTCCTCCCCCACATCTTTATGTAAATGTCATTTTGGGACAGTCTTTTGTGATTCCATTAATCTGGTCATTAAGGCACTTCAAATAATAAAAAAAAACGCAACTTATTAAAAGCAGTTCCAGCTGTGTACCCTCGTTATTCGCTCTTAACAATGCTCTACCAAAAAATAACAGGAAGCGGGAGATGGATAGATGGGGTTTTGGCAATTTGGTGCAAGCGCCATCATCATCATCATCATCATCATCGTTCTGGACTTTTACGTGAAGAAAATCCCTGAGCGTTCCATACTCGGACTTAATCGCTCTACCTTTTGTATTTCCATCATACCCAGTTCAACACAGTGATTATTTTTAATACCCACCAAATCATCAGAAGAACCTGCGCCATGTTGTTGTCTGGTGGTGACGTTCCCTCAACAGTAGCAGCCGGGAAAAAAAAGAAAAAAAAAAACATCATGTTTGTAAAAGCGCCGGTGATTTCGAAATGCCGAGAGAGCTCTGTTTAAACAGAAAGTCAGGCTACAGTATACACCAGGTCTGGAGGCTACGATAACATGAGCTGCACCTTCTGTCCAATAATTCTCATCATTCCAATGCTTTATACGCGACACGCTTTTTATATATTTATATTTACAGTTTGCGACTTTAATGCATTAAAATTTTTTGGTTTGCACAATTTAGGTTTTTGAGAATTAAGGCTCTGGTTGATCATTTGAGTACACTGACCTTACTGTCATGTTCCAGAAACCAGTTTGAGGTTTTAGCTTTGTGAGATGGTGCGTTATTCTGGGATGGATGTGGTCATCACCAATCCTCAGGTAGACCACGCTCCAAGAAAAACTCCAAGAGTTTTTCAAAGTTTTCCAGTCTTATATTGTCCGGTTTTGGCGACCCCGTGCCAACTGTAGCTTCAGTTTCCTGTTCTTAGCTGGCAGGAGCGGCACCACGTTCAGTCCTCTGCTGCTGCTCCTGCTGCAGCCCATCTGCTGTAAGGTTGTGCATTCAGAGATGCTCTTTGGCATACCTCGGTTGTAACGAGATGTTTTTTGAAATACTGTTGCCTTTCTATCAGATCGAACCTGTCTGACCTCTGGCATCAACAAGGCATTTTTGCCCAGAGAACTGCCACTCACTTGATATTTTCTCTCTCCTTCAGACCTTCCTTGGTAAACCCTAGAGATGGTTGTGTGTGAAAATCACACCTGATCAGATGTTTCGGAAATTCTCACACCAGACCAACAACCACGCCATGATTGAAGTCACTTAAATCATCTTATTCACCTTATTCTTCCACATTCCGATGACCGGTTTGACTATGCGGACACGCCCAAGTGCATTGAGTTGCTGCCATGTGATTGGTTGATTTAAACAAGCAGTTGAATACGTGTATCTAATGAAGTCGTCAATATATGTTTGGTTTTTTTTTTTGTATCAGACCCAAAAATCAACCATAAACCAATCGAATGGACTCATTCTCATGTATGCAAGGCAGCGCTCCTGATATAGATTTCTTGTATAGATTTCTGATATATTCAGACATATAACTTTGTGTTTTATTCAGATATCTGACCTATTTACATTTTCAAACAACACTTTAGAAGTTTTTTTTCTCCCTCAGTCTCATTAGAACTTTAATCGACTTCCCGACCGCCCCATGGCATTCTGGTTCGTGCTCAACCATACAAAAACAACAGGCCATGCTGAAGATCTAACACGAGTTTTTTTTTAAAAACCGGGACAATTGACATTTCTTTATAGCTTTGGCAGATGCTTGATCTATTCGACAGAGGCACAAACATCTGTATAAGACCACTGCACACACTGCTCTGTCTCCAGAAGAGATGCTCTAGGGAATATTTGAGTGTTTAATGAATTCGGGTGGTTCCTCAATGTATCTTATCAGTCTACCTTTTATGTGTGTACTGTATAATAACATTGAGGTCAAAAGAGTATTATTGGATGGCGCCTCTCAAGGCAATAAGATAAATGATGGTCTATACTGTAGGTTTATTCTTTGCCTAATGGTAAAGTTTTAAAATTTCCCTTATGTGCATGTGCGTACTTTTCAAACTCCCTGAATTTTACATTTTTTCACCCTGTATGCCAACAGGTGAGTATCAGAAGCCCAACTATTTTCCATTGACACTCTCGATAAGACCGTGTTTGCATGGAACAGGATGAAGGGAAAGGGATAAGGTTTTTCCCGACCCCCCCTGGTTTCTCATGTCCTCTGGTCAGCGTACTCCTGGGCTACTCTGTGTAATCATTGATGCCCTGAACCATGAGAGCGACACAGCAGTGACAATGGAGCTGTTGTTCCCAGAGCTCGGCTTCCAGGTGAACCACGTCACGTCAGGTTCCCACAGTCGCGCGAGCCAGGGAACATCATCGCTGAGCACCGAAATAACCGCAGGCGATAAACGGAGGGTAGAGTAACACCTTTGGACAAACAGATTAATTAGCAACCAGGTGAGAAAGAGGACAGCTGATGTGGGTCTCTGTTCACATGGGAGGACTGATGGAATGGTTAGATGGAGCTGAAAGACAGTTCAAGGGACATTTTGGGGGAAATACAGGAAGTATACGGAAATGTGCATTAAAAATATGAAAGGGAAAAGTGAAAACATGATGGAGGGATTCACGTAGGAAAAGAAAAGGTCTGGTAAAAATCATATCATAATGAACCTTTTAGAAATAAAGTAGACAATCAGTAACGTAACACAGATATACAGTACTGTGAAATATTATAATATCTACATGGACATTTTAGTTTATTTCACAATAGACACACGGTAATTATATAAGTTTCTTTTTTAAGTAGGTGATGGAAAATATTGTAACCAAACCTCAAACAAATGAGCAGACAAATCAAGTTTTCAAGCAGAGATTTATTTTTCTTAAAAGCTAAAAAATTTAGACAGGGTTTTTTTTTTTTTTTTTTTTTAAATAGCACTTCCGATACTACAATTTAAATCTTAACTAAAATAAAATAAAAAAGCTGTAAAACACAATAAAAAAAATATATATAGAGATTTTTTTTTATGACAACATATACAGTATGCAAACAAACGGACATGCCATATGAAAGAGCTAACAAGAACACACGATAAAACTCAACATAAAAGCAAAAGCAGAATCATGGCTTAATTTCCATATAAACACATTAACAAGTAGGTAAAAGCATGTAAAAAATGGAAAACTTATTCCAATACCAATTCTCCTGCTGGAAGTTCAGTTATAAAGAATAGGAAAATGTATAATTCATCCCTGACCTGGTAAAGAATTTCCTAAAAAGAAATGAAAGGCTTTTCTATCCTTTGATCATGTTTTTTTTTCCCGCAACTTGAAACAGGTTTAATGTAAAAAAAAAAAAAATAAAATGCATTTGAATCATTATTCTAACAATCCATGCGAGAACAACTGACTGACTCACACATTAAATAATTCCTTACCTGGACAAGTGTGATGGGCGTAAACAGAGATAACTGTCAGCTAAATGTTTAAAATAGTGAAAGAGTTTAGTTGTGTTAAATGCCTTCATAAACACCACCACAGGCCACGAGGACATAAGAGGGAATGGCTGTAGGGAAAGTTCTTGTAGCTGATTATTCAACGCACTGTAGCTAGTTACAGAAGCTGTTCAAGTCAAACCGGGACTCGTGGTGACATTTCTTGATGGCTTAAACCCGAAAACGTCTAACTGTAACTGTCTGGGAGAACTGTACACACGATCATTCACCAACACCGCTTGCACATTACACGAACTCTGTCGTGAGTTACTGCCACGTCTCCCGTACAGTCCTGACCCCAAGCCATTTACACATGTTTGGTTTGATAAAGGAGTTCTTGGGAGGCCGGCACGCTTCAGACGTGAACCAGGCACTCAGGCACACTGAGATAACATTCTGCCTAGTGCTCTGTATCCAAGCACTAGTGCAACACTGTGATATGTGCATTAGTGTATCAGGGGAGTTTGTAGAGAAATGTTATTCTGTACAATCAAAAGTCCCGGTTTGACTTGAACACTCCTCGTTATTTGTTAACCTTATTATACTTAGTTATAGAACTCAGGTAACTGTAATTAGTTACTTTGTTCAATTTATAATAGTTAGTTACATTAAGTTCTTTTAGCTATTTAATTGAATCCAGTTTTTATAACTAGTTACTTTATTTAAGGTTACTTTACCGTTAATCTTACTTTAGTTCGTTGCTTCAAACAAGTTATTGTATGTAACCTATGTTAAGGTTATTGTAGTTGGATACTTTATTCAAATTATTGTAGCTAATGTTTTTGTTTGAATCATTGTAGCTCGAATTCATTGTAACTATTTATTTTAAGTTACTGTAGCTAGTTACTTTACCCGTTAGTGTAGCTAGTTACTTTACCCGTTAGTGTAGCTAGTTACTTTACCTGTTAGTGTAGCTAGTTACTTTACCCGTTAGTGTGGCTAGTTACTTTACCCGTTAGTGTGGCTAGTTACTTTACCCGTTAGTGTGGCTAGTTACTTTACCCGTTAGTGTGGCTAGTTACTTTACCCGTTAGTGTGGCTAGTTACTTTACCCGTTAGTGTAGCTAGTTACTTTACCCGTTAGTATAGCTAGTTACTTTACCCGTTAGTGTAGCTAGTTACTTTACCCGTTAGTGTGGCTAGTTACTTTACCCGTTAGTGTAGCTAGTTACTTTACCCGTTAGTGTAGCTAGTTACTTTACCTGTTAGTGTAGCTAGTTACTTTACCCGTTAGTGTGGCTAGTTACTTTACCCGTTAGTGTGGCTAGTTACTTTACCCGTTAGTGTGGCTAGTTACTTTACCCGTTAGTGTGGCTAGTTACTTTACCCGTTAGTGTGGCTAGTTACTTTACCCGTTAGTGTAGCTAGTTACTTTACCCGTTAGTATAGCTAGTTACTTTACCCGTTAGTGTAGCTAGTTACTTTACCCGTTAGTGTGGCTAGTTACTTTACCCGTTAGTGTGGCTAGTTACTTTACCCGTTAGTGTGGCTAGTTACTTTACCCGTTAGTGTGGCTAGTTACTTTACCCGTTAGTGTGGCTAGTTACTTTACCCGTTAGTGTGGCTAGTTACTTTACCCGTCAGTGTGGCTAGTTACTTTACCCGTTAGTGTGGCTAGGTACTTTACCCGTTAGTGTGGCTAGGTACTTTACCCGTTAGTGTGGCTAGGTACTTTACCCGTTAGTGTGGCTAGTTACTTTACCCGTCAGTGTGGCTAGTTACTTTACCCGTTAGTGTGGCTAGGTACTTTACCCGTCAGTGTGGCTAGTTACTTTACCCGTTAGTGTGGCTAGTTACTTTACCCGTTAGTGTGGCTAGTTACTTTACCCGTTAGTGTAGCTAGTTACTTTACCCGTTAGTGTAGCTAGTTACTTTACCCGTTAGTGTGGCTAGTTACTTTAACAGGTAAAGTAACTAGCTACACTAACAGGTAGTGTGGCTAGTTACTTTACCCGTTAGTGTGGCTAGGTACTTTACCCGTTAGTGTGGCTAGTTACTTTACCTGTTAGTGTAGCTACAAAGTTAAGTTGCAAAAAAAAAAAGAAAAAATATTCCTGACAAAGTATTATCAAGAAGAAGCAAAACTTCATATTTTAGATACTGTACAAATGACTTTGTGATTCTTTTTTATGTTATCTTGTTTATCTTATTTATGTAAATTTAGCAACAAATACTGTAGAATTTTGTACACGTACAACTTGTTCAAAATTTACACCTAAATTGTGTAATTCTACAGTCATTTTAGATAGATAGATAGATAGATAGATAGATAGATAGATAGATAGATAGATAGAGTACTTTATTAATCTCAAAGGGAAACTGTATCGTATTTTAATATCATAAATAAATTTTTCATTGATATAAAACTATATTTTTGTGAAATTTTGCAAACAAATCACAATTTTTATTTTCTTCTCATGAACTTGCATGTATTTTAGCATATAAACATATGAACGTTAAAGTTCAAGTCTTTCATTCTTTCTTTAACTATCTTGAAAGTATATATAAAATATATCATATAATCCAATTCCAGAGAAGGTATATGATGCCCACTTTGCTCATGTTCTATTTTTGTGTTTTAGGTTGATGACCAAATGAAACTCCTCCAAAACTGCTGGAGCGAACTCCTCATCCTTGACCACATCTTCCGGCAGGTGATGCACACCAAGGAGGGCTCCATCCTGCTGGTAACAGGGCAACAGGTGCGTTGCAGTTCCTCTAACCGTTTCTCTTACCTGATCACGTTTACATCTGCACTCCTCCTCCTCTTCCTCCTCTTCCTCCCCGTAGAGCTCATCAGGCATCTCGTCAGTGTGGATCAACGCCCTTTAAAGTCCTATCGACTGACCGTGTCTGTGCAGTCACTGCTCCATTAAAAATAGATTACACTTATAGGTATGAGTTAATGTGATCAGAATAATCAATCGTGCATTTCTTATCAAGTCAGCAGAGCCCGAATAAATAAAACAGCTGGTTAAGCATGCGTGAGCCATCGCGCTCCGTGAGAGGAAGAGAGAGGAGAGAGAAGAAGCTGTGATTTACTTTGCTGGTCTCTGAGGAACATCAGTGGGTGGATGCCTCAGGCTTTTGCTCAAGTTCTCAACACAGGGGGTCCTTTCATTCCATATAGAACACACACACACACACACACACACACACACACACACACACACACACACACACATGCACATGTTTAAATTGCTCATTAGATTATTGCCAGCAGAATGCGAAATTTTTATCCCTGATTTTTCGAGGGAAAGAAACATTTGTTGAACAGACTCGCACAACATTACTGTAGTATTGAGAATAGCGTTGCACAATCCGGCGAAAGATAGACGAGTTGAATTTCTGCATGAGGAGGTGAAACGTGAGACTTTCTATCGCGACACAAGGCGAGTTTGTCACCACTGGATCGCCCCAGTGAACACCACACCAACCTGACTGAGCAAAAAGATATAATATAATAATATAAAATAATATGAAAAATGGTCACACAGGCAAAGAAACAGCACAGATACACAAGATCATGTGACTTATGGCTGTTTTTGGTTGTTGTTTTCTTTCGGTTATTCTTTTTTTGTTTGTTGTTGACCAAAAAAAATTTGTAATAATAATAATAATAATAATACCCTGCGATGGATTGGCACCCTGTCCAGGTTGTACCCCGCCTAGTGCCCGAAGTCTCCTGGGATAGGCTCCAGGTCCCCCGCGACCCTGAACACAGGATTAAGCGGTATAGAAGATGAATGAATGAATGAATAATAATAATATGAGCATTTGGTAAAAACACCAACATGAGTCCCATATTCCAGTAGCAGTAAAATTTACGTGTTATATTTACCTCACTCAGATACGTGTGAAATTGTGTCTTCAGATTTTTTTTGGGGGGGTTGAAAGTTTTTTTGCCATTGTTTTTTTTTCCCCCCGACGGCGATGGATTTTACATGAGAGTAAATGTTTACCTTGAAGACACAGTGTAGGACACGGTCAAAGGCGAGATGAGGAAGGATCATGATGAGGAACAACAAATAAGAAACGATCGATTGTGACAAATTATTGGTGGTTATTTTAAATACTTTAGAATTGAAATATTCGTCGAACGGCAAATTTGGCCAATTTTTATTTGGTGAAACTAAAACTAAAACTCAAGCGGCACAGATCCGTGCCGGCAACACAGCATAGGGCAATGACAAAAAAAATGTAAATAAGAAAAATTTATATACACATATATATATATATATATGTATGTGTGTATGCATATGTATGTATGTATGTATGTATGTACTGTGTGTGTGTGTATATATATATATATATATATATATATATATATATATATATATTAGATATGTGTTTATATGATAGATATGTGTTTATATGATGACCTCGTTGCCTGTGATTGTTGCATGATGTGTTGCTTCAAACTATATATTTGGGTTTTTGTATAGAAGGAACGAAAGTCACCATTACTTTTACAATGTGTAAAGTTTACCAGAATATGGGAATGATGTCATAGAGCTCTCAAAATGTACTATTTATTTTAATAATCTTTTTTTTTTTTTTTTTTTTTTTTTTGGAATTACCATAAAAACACATGATTGTGTGTATCTGTGTTACTTCTTTTGCCTGTGTGAACTTTTTTTTTTTTTTTAACTCAGTCATGTTTATATAGTTGGTTAAAATGAAATAAAACTTGGATCATCGTATTGTATATTCAGCTTGTGCTGAAATAAAGCATAAGCCACTCTATACTGCACAACCCTGAGCCTTATATACAGCATTTTTATGTAAAAAATAAATAAATAAATAACTAATATATAATAGCTAAAATGCTCTGAGCTACACACACACACACACACACACACACACACATAGATTTGCTTTTTAAGTGGGAAATCAAGTCTGAATTACTGCTTCATGAATTAAAGGTGCGCGCGGTTTAACATAACTGGTCCTGCGCGTCCGGTTACTGTATTACTGTACACACGCGTGCGCGTAGTTTCCCCTGGACGTGGATGGTGTCTTGCAGCCTCGCCGTGAGTGGGAGCGATCCCGGTGTTCAGTGGGTTCTGCGTGGACAGCGGTCTCTCCGCGCTGTGTTCTGAGGGCTGACTGAGAGCAACAGGGTGCGAGCGGGAGGCTGAGGCTCATTTGCATGTTTTGGCTAATGAACAGCTGGTGTTGAAGGAGCCTGTGGGGAGAGACACAGAAAACACGTGTCCTATTGCGCCCTATTATTCTACAGCAGGCTAAGACTGACAGCCAGGTCACACACACACACACGTAAACATAGCTTCAGTGTTTGTTTGTTCAGAGGATCTTATAATGCTACCACCACCGTGCTTCTTGAGATCATGAGTTGTGCATGCATACAGTGGTTTTTATCGTTTTAGCTGAATTTATTATATTTGTTAACTAAAATTTTATTTTATTTTTTTTGTCTTAATGTTATCCAAAATATAGTTAAACATTTTCGGAGAATTCCAAACTCAGTTTTTTGTTTCGCTTCTGAACGTGCTTTATTGCGAGCAACATGTTACGCTGCTAGACGGAAGGACTGGTTTGAATTCTCCAGACCGGACATTCATCATATTTACACGATAAATAAATTATGGCCCAGCTACGTTTTTTCTTTCTTTTTTTTAATTGCAAATCTAGCTCCAAGGGAGCCCGCCCTGCTCTTAGGAGGCTGGCCGTCTTACCCACCTCCAGAAACCCTGGCACAGTCAATTATGGTAATGAATTGTCAATAAATATAAAAATTTAATATGGCCTGCTTACAATGAGTGGCAGCTAAGAACTTGCCTCCAAGACAAATTTGCTGCTGCTGCAGATATTAAGAGCACCTGAAAGGGGAGGGCCGGGCCCGCTAGCCTGGGGGACCTGCCTGCCTGCATGCTTGTGCATCTCCAGACCCCCCCCCCCTTCCCCCCCTCCCCACCTCCCGTCTTTGTCTGGAGCGACGGAGCAAGGGTCCAACAGTCCGCACGCTGGGGATGAAGAGAAACGTGCTGCTCTTCCCCTGTTTATTTTGATGTTGATTACCATTCCACCCTCACTCCTGTGCACTGTCCCTGCTGTGTTCACAACACACACACACACACACACACACAATACTGCCTCTGCTCGTACATACAGTAGGTGCGTAGGAAAGATATCGGATATTCATGCGCTTTCAACTATGTTACTTCTTCCTGTCTTCTTCTCTCTCATCTCAGTCTTCCCCTCCAGGTCTCGCAAGAATCAATCCTGTTCTTTAGGCTCCATCAACAGCTCTTCATGTTTCACGCCGGTTTCTTCTAGCCGTCAGACGAAAGTCTGAATCCGAAATCACGATGCCGTGCGCCGGAGACGCATGTTTCTACACACCACTTACCACCGCAATCTGTTTTTTCGTGCTCTACACCCCCCCCCCCCCCACAGGTGGATTACGCGCTGATCGCGTCCCAAGCCGGGGCCACACTCAACAACCTCCTGAGCCGGGCGCAGGAGCTGGTGAGCAAGCTGCGCTCTCTTCAACTGGATCAGAGGGAGTTCGTCTGCCTCAAATTCCTGGTGCTGTTCAGCTTAGGTGAGTGGAGAAAAGACTCGCAGGAGAGCTCGCTCCCAAATAAGCTTTATTCGATTCACTACCTCGGACTCGCTGCCTGGTTGGAGAGGTCACACATTTAGTGGCCAAATCCTGCTCTTGATCTTTATGATACAAAGAGTCAAGCAGTTTTCGGTAATGTCCGAACGCTCGGATCGGGTTTCTCTTAGAGCAAGTCTTCCGTCTTCCCCATCCATCTAAGAACCCTGATAGTCCAACTGTAGGCCAATGGTGACCTGTGAATTGTAGTTTATTCCCATTTTTACAACTAGGACCTTCAGTCAACACGCCAGGCGATTTGGGAACGCTGTTTAACACGCCTAATCTGCATGTTTTTGGACTGTGAAACCGGAGTACCCGGAGCACAGGGAGAACACGCAAAAACTCCATGAACATAGGCAGACCGTAAGGCGGGAATCGAACCCGGAACCCTGTCACACTGCCTTCCTTTAAGGTAAAGTCTCATGAAGTTAAATAAGGGTTTAAGGGGCAAAGTGTGGCCGAGGTTTACATTCTTCAGGACATATGCGGGTTTTTTATTTATTTATTTATTTATTTATTTATGAATTTATTTAGTCTGAGTAGCTTTCCTTCTTTCTGTTTTTACCATCTACTGACAAAAATGGATTTTTTTGTTAATTGAAGCTTTATTATTATTATTATTATTATTATTATTATTATTAATAATAATAATAATACCAAGAAACACTACTTTGCTAGATATTTCTGTTATTATCAATATATTCTAAAATATCAATATATCTTCATAATGGACAATATCAGAGTATAAATTTGAGTTCTTATCAAGAAACACTTGATGGTTAAAGCAATCAAGAAAGAAAGATTTCAATCCATAAACAATTCAGTTTTCAAACCTTTTTTTAACCTCCATCAACACCCATGAATAAATATCCGAAAGTTGCACAACTGCACAATGTTTCTCTTCCACACTGATTCAGTCCGAATGCTCGATCAGTCTATTCCTCGATTCAATAGATCTTTTAAGTTTTAATAAATATTTGTTTATTACATCAATTTAACACTATTATGTCATTCTGTCCAAGACGCCACCTAACACTATCCATCCCTAACCCGATGTCTATGGCTTTTTATATGTTGGTTTTTTTTTTGTTTGGTTGTTTGTTTGTTTTTTATTCACATTAGCAAAATACTGAAATATTGATGCAGCGTCAACAGCATTATCATATCACTCTTGTCTCTCAATTCATAAAACAGAAAGAAACAGACAGACTGTTTGTCGAAGGACTTGTGTGTGTTTGCTTTGCCCTCAGTTTTGTTTTTTTCCCCACCCGCCCCGGCCCGCTTTCGAGCCGCTCCACATCCACATCGCCGCGCTTAACAAAGCAGCCGTCTCAGCCTTATGGGGTTTGTGTGTGTGTGTGTGTGTGTGAGAGGGTGTGTGTGTTTGATTTGGTTGGTGGTGGTGGTGTTGTTGTTGTTGTTGTGTGGCAGAGGTTTTAGCTGGCAGGGGGATGGGTTTCGAGTCTAAATAATTTGGCGGAAACATCATCCATAATAAAAGACTCACCTGAGGGGAGTGTATCGCCCCCGGCGCTCGCATCAAGCAGCTCGTCAGCCTGACTGTGGGCGAGTAAGAGGCTGGAGATTAGCGCCTGCACTGATTAGAATCATCCTGTGGACAGAGGTGTATAAGCGTGTGTATGTGTGTGCGTGTGTGTGATCCTTGCCAGATGCTTTTAAGGTGTCAATTAAATCAAAGGTTAATGAAACGAAGCATGAAATGACCCCTTATGAACATTCGGAGCATCCTTTCCCCTCTCTCGGTGTCCGGACGTGGTCAGTTTTTTGGATTGAGGGAACGTTCCGCGTCTCCCTCCGAGCAACGACACGCTGGGATTTCTACAGTACGAAGGCCAGATTTCCGACTTAACCATCTGAAACGGTCTGTAAAGGTCAATTCTACGAGAAAGTTGACGCACATGAATGGCTGAAAAAATTCATCAGATCTTTTTTCAATGTCGGGTTCGGTCGGAGCGACTGCACGCTCGGCACAGGGATCGGATCTACTCGTTCCTGGAAGCCCTGACGCTGTTTGTTCACCTCCCATCTCTCCGTGTCAATACTCCATGACAAGTGCCTCTTCTGCGTCCGTCAAGTCTCTCACCTGCTTTTTACAAATGAAGCCTTTTAAAGGAAATCAAAGGCACATTTTCGCCCCGGCTCGACGTGCCATTTCAGACCCATGGCTGTGAGTTGCGGCCGCTTTTATCCGACCCCGTGATCCGTCACTGTCGGTGCGGGGTGGTGGGGTGTGCGAGGGGCTCTTTGTAAAGTTAAGTGTCGATAAAGAGGAGGATGGAGACGGCTTGACCCGGGAGCAGCCATTTGTTTGCACAGATTTGTCGAAAGGAGCGATTGCGCCCGTCCGAACGTCTTCGGCACTCTTTCGAACGGATGGAGTGGTTCTCACTAGAGCTGAAGGCTTTATCAATGGGTAAATAATTGCACCAAGGCCATTGATTTCCTGCGCCGCAGAGACTGAGCGATGGTGCTGTGTTGGCGGGGGTGAATTGCTCGTCGTGGGGTTTTTGCCAAGACTTTACACACCTGAGCTGTCACGCGGTCACGGTCTTGCGCTGGTTTCGGTTGATCAGGGTAGTTTTGGAAATGGAAATTCTTCATAACAAACACAAATGATGATATAAATTCACAACATAATTAAAAGACAGTTCAGGACCATTTGCACCAAATTAGGTGAAAATAACAAAACAATTTTAATTTGATGCCAATGGTAGGACCTCCAGTCAACAATCTCACACTACGAGCAATTTGGGAACGCCAATTACCACCCCTAATCTGCCTGTCTTTGGACTGTGGGAGGAAACCCACCAAGCATGGGAAGACCACGCCAACTCCATGCACACAGACTCCCAAGGCGGGAATCGAACCCGGACCCCGGAGTTGCGAGGCGACAGTGCCTCCATAATTGATAATAGAGGGAGGATAAACTTCCGAGCGAATTACTTAAGCACTAATGCGTTACACGGTTACTAAAGCAGCAGGTGCATGCTGGATTATGATGGAATTTCAGGATAAAAAGTAAAGCTTGCATTGATTTGCGCTGATTTGCGACAATATGCAGCAGCTCTCGCCGGAACTGGCATTTCCGTTCTTTGCGCACCAGCATTCTCTCTCTCTCTCTCTCTCTCTCTCTTTCTCTGTATATATGAATTCATAGTTCGGAGCAAATTGGCTTGGATTTGGCTTAAAGGTGAAGAAAAAGAAATAATAAAGCCTCCAATCAACCCTGAGTGTTCTGATATTTTACAAATCTAGTGGAGTAAAGGCACTAGTGGGCATACACAATGACCCTAATATTCAAGGCTTGTTTGCGCTTGCTTCCTGTCCCTACATTACAAATGCCAGAAAATCAAGCGCTTAACCTGGACGACGTCGGCGACGGGCTCTCTGCAAGACGCTGTCCCTATTAGGGAACCCTAAGAGGCTTTCAGACTTTATCAAGCTTTAAAAGCTGCAGAGATCTTCCAAATCCTGCTGTGTGGAGCAACAGTACCGGCTCTAGTCATTAACGCCATATCAGAGGCTACTATACACCATTCTACATTTAACCCCTTCTACGCCTGGGACCTGCCGAATAGTAGCAAAGCTCAAGAAACATTGGAACAAACTCTGTTAAGAAATTTATAATAGAATATATTATAGCGTTTCTATTGTCAACATGATTGCTTGTACAGTATGTAAGATGTTTATGATATTTATAATGGTGGTGTAGTGGTTAGCAATGTAGCCTCGCGCCTCCAGGGTCCGGGTTCGATTCCCGCCTCGGGGTCTGCGTGCTTGGTGGGATTCCTCCGGGTTCTCCGGTTTCCTCCCGCAGTCCAAAGATGTCTAGGTTAGGTTAATTGGCGTTCCCGACTTGCCCGTAGTGTGTGAATGTTGACTAGATGTCCTAGCACGGTCGTAAAAGAGGGAATAAATACAATGGTCACCATTGGTCTCCAAGGTCCCTAGTTGGACTACAGAGGATTGATGGATATTTATAAAACATATGATTGATTTTCATTATGTTAACACTAGGGCTGCACGATATTAGGAAAATATGCGATATGTGATATTGTTGTTGAATATTGCGATAACGATATTTCTTGCGATATAACATTTCCCTGGAGAAATGCATTTTTTTTTTATTATTATTGCCTATTTTTATTATTATTTATTTATATGTAATGATGATACTAAAATAAACAGGTAATAGATATTCGTCTGATGTAATTAAATCTAATTCAGGCTAAAAAGAAACTATATGTCAAGGAAGTTGCAAATATTTAGACTTCAAAACACTATGAATGACTTAAACCCCTCAGCAGATATTCTGACTTCTGGTTTGCTGTTACTATAAACCTGCCAACACAATATGAATTACTTTCAAACATTACTTTTTATTTACGTGTAACCGTACACTCATCAATAGTGTCTTAAAACAAGAGCATCTTTTAAACTAAATATTCTCTTTGGCTTGCCTGTTTTTTTTTTTTTATAAAAATAAATATTATTAAACAAAAATTAAATTTAAAAAATACTATTTGCACACACACACACACACACGCACGCACACACGCGCTCCGCGACCGGCACTAGGACCCGGAAGTAATGCGGGCGCGAACCCGGAAGTATAAGAGGAGTAAACAAAGCATTGCATACAGCTTAGTCACTGTGTTCACCATGTCGGTTCAGATTCGAGTGTGTGTTTATAGGACGCGGGTTAAATGTGTGTTTTTCCCTTGCTCCCCTTCTGTGAGAGTCCTTAAACTAATTCGCGTGGTTATCCTGCCTACTCGCTTGCTTCCGCGTTTGGGTTTACCGTCTATAAAGGGCTAACGGCTAATTGCGGCTAACGGCTAATCGCTACGTCTTCTGATCATCCGGGGTTAGTCCGCGACAGAATGAAGTATAAAGATATAAGCGGGTATAAACATAGTAAGGGCCCATCTGATTGGTCAAATTTGGACGAATAAAGTATTTATCGCAACTCCTTGCGATATGGTTATCGCGCATACCATTATCGTGATAACGATATTTTTTTCTATATATCGTGCAGCCCTAGTTAACATGGCCTTATCGGTTGGCACTCGCACCGCCAGGGTGTGGGTTCGAATCCCATCTGTGCTCGGAGTTTGCGTGTTCTCTCCATGCTTACCTCCTGTACACCGCATAAGCGCTATAGATAATGGACGGATATTAAAATATGACCTTATGAAGTTTCTAGACTGGAGCTTTACTCAAACTCCGCTCTTCATTCCCAGGTGATGTGATTTAGAATAGCCCCAATGAGATCTGTGAAGTCTGTGCTCATATTGCGCTGTCCACCTGTTCTGTGTCCATCTCTCTCTCTCTCTCTCTCTGTCTCTCTCTCTCTGCCTCTCCGTCTCTTCTGCAGTCTTATTACAAGCTGTCAGTTTATTATAAAACATTAGGAAAGCAGAGGGACACTTGCAGTTACTGTCTTATCGATCGGGGGAGGATAGATTCTGTGATTTAGAGCCCGGCCCTCCCGTATTTCCACATTCTCAGGCTCCTATTAAGGCCTGTGCTTTCCTTTGGCTATTGATGTATCAACATTAACAGTTACAAGCAACTACAGAAAATCAATGGCCATCTTTTATTACCAGCTGCAGGAACCGGTGGCCGGTCGGCGCGTTGCTACTTAGCAGACAAGAGAGCCGGCAACATACTCTCCACATGTCAGCTGTTTCCTAACTGAAACCTGCACTGGAAATATCAATCATATGAGTAGTGGTGGTGTGTTTTCTAGCTGTTTTTACAAAAAATAATAATGAAAATTGCCCTACGGCCAATCACGTTTCTTGAGGCGTTTGAATCCAGGCTGTATTACAAGCAGCATCTTGTTTACTGCTTTTTTTTTTATATATATATACATCAGCATAGAAATGTAGCCAATTATGTAGATATGTTTAATAGATATGTTTAACGAGAAAGAAAAGGAAAATTTAAACACTCTTTCTGTCTATCATCTGAATTCGAAGGAATGCTTTTAAAGAGAACACAAGCTACACAGTGAGTGCGTCCTTAAAGATTCATGAGACTCGGAGTCCTTCCAGGACAAACACACATAAGCCTTTTGTTTATCCCGATCATTGGGCTGAAGTATATTTTTCACCTCTACAGCAGTGCCCTTTTTTTTTTTTTTTTTTTTTAAATCAGCTTTCTCATTTTCTATGCTATTCCGTCTGCTTGACATTATACTGTATCTTCAGATATCTCACGATGCTTACAGTATATCGCGTACTGTAGATCGGACTCATACTGTAGGTGCAGGACGCAAATGCAGGCGCCCATATGAAACGAAAGCTACGGTCACTGTACAAGCTGCTGTATCGATCAGATGCCGGTCGTTATTTAAACATTGGACGCAAACACATACGAGCGCGTTGCGCAAGCCCTCCCGAGCTCCGTCGCACCTCCGACCCCTCCCCGATCTGTCATTTCGGAATCGATCCCGTGAAAGATTTCACTGCCGCCACCGTCCATAAAAAGCTTGCAGGTTTCACAAGAGCGGGAAATATGTAGCAGCAGATCATAGACTCTGGCCAGGCACCAAGTTAAACATCCACCCACCGAACAACTGAGCAGACGACACGAGAGACGAGACACGGGACACGAGACGACCCGTGTAGAACAAATATTTATTAATTTAATGAGCTCTTCGAGTGCTTGCAAACAAACATTATACTGTAGTAATCTATAATATCAGACCCATACATATATATATATATATATATATATATATATATATATATATATTTATATTTTTCCATTTTAATATCACAATGCCACCATGAATGCGAACGTACAGGAGGTGTGTCTCCTTTCTTCTCTTTTCTTTTCCTCTCTTCTCTCCTCTTCCGCACAGAAGAGTCCTGGCTCGAACACAAGACCTCTGAAACTAGAGACGGTGATTAAACACAAAGACATGACTGAGCCGACAGCTGCTCCGGCCCGCTCTCTTGTCCTTCTATTGCAGCGCTGTAGTATATTTAAGGGAACAAAGCTCGGGAATGCTTGCACTTGTCTTCCCACTGGAAAAAATGCCGCATCATCAGTCTACCTGTAACGTAAAACCGCGAGTCCAGAAAGTGCCATGTAGGGCCGAGTGGGGGCGGGGGGGGGGAGTAGAGGAGGGTGGAGGGGGGTTTATGGACTCACTTATAAATGTGTTCGTTTCAGTCTAGGCGTTTATGGAGCTCCATTTATGGATTGGAACACAATACATACGCTTGTGGTGAGCTCGTCCCGGTCGGGGCGCTTTTGGTCTGCGGTAGAGTTAATTAAAAAGAAAAAAAAAAAGAAGAGTTAATTAATTGTTACATGCATCTTAAAGGACAATGGGTCAAAGCATAGGGTCAGCCAGGATCGAGCGCCCATTGGAGCATACAGTATAGTGATAAGGGCCTCGGATAAGGGCTCAAGTTGGCAGTGCTGGGACACGAACCCCTGAGCTTCCAGTCTTTGGTGGCTTCCATTCTGTAGTGGATTTAATTAGCTATCCATCCATTATCCGTACTACTTATCCTGGAGGCTATTCCAGGGCACAAAGCAGGGTACGCCGTATATGGGGTGCCAACTGCTCATATTGCACAAGTGCACACGTAATCACACACTACGGACAATTTATTAGCCCACAGCAAGAAAGGAAACCCACCGAGCATAATGGAGGGGGGGGGGAGATTTTTCGAACCCCCAGCCCCGGAGGTCTGAGGCTCCCGTGCTGAACCAGTAAGCCGAACCGTGCCACCTAATTAGCTGTTAAAGCGTTAATATATGAATAGTTTTATGTGACGATGTGCGGCGTTACACCGCGGCGTAGATAAAATCTGAAATTATACATATTTTCCTCCTTTTATTAGGAGACATGCTGGAAATGTACGGAATGCTAAACGAGCCCGTTTTTGACAGGCAGCTTACAAATATGTCATGTTATATTACCCGAGAGGTGAAAGAGACCAAGAGCTACTCGCACGGTGGAATAAATTAAACTCAAATTTGCACTCCTGGCTTTCATAACATCTTAGCAGCTTAAGTGTTGATTTGGAAATCGGGAGAGAGAGAGAGAGAGAGAGAATATCTTGGGAGAGATGTGAAGATATCTGTTTCTTTAGTCAGCACAAGCAATGTTCGATAATTAAGCTAGAGCTGGGAATAGAGGGAAAGTGTCTCTTTATGTAAGGGGGTGCAGGGTGGGGATCACATTATGGATTAACTGTCCTTCACTCAGAAAATATACATCCCCAGGCACTCTGGTGAATTATTAATTCATATTCTTCAAAAAAGGCTCAAATAAAAAAACAATATTGATGGGCGGTATCCTTTAATGACCTCATTAGGTTTTGTGGTTTGCATTATGGCTGTGGGGAGGGAAGGGGAGTGCTCCAGGAGTTTAGGGGGATAGTTGACCACTGAATGATTTTCTGTCACTTTATCATAAACAAGAAGATTCTGATCTGCCCCTTTACTCCTGTAGGCATGCAATTAGTGGCTGAGAAGATGGGCAGAATGTAAACCAGACACTCGGGAGGGTTAGACACTGGGATTGAGAGAGAGAACATATTCTCTGTTCTTCATATCGGCCAGCGCGGTCCAGGGTGTCCCAAACGTCTCCGTGCGGAAAGGAAATGATCACTTCCTGATCCAGTCATGAGAATGATTCCAACATGCTGTTCTTTTTCCTCCTTAAAGACGATCTGAAAAACATGTATTAAAACAGGGTGTTCGAGTCAAACCGGGACTATTGATTGTGCAGAACAAGGTTACTGTATGAGACTAAAGACTCCCTTTATTTCTCCATATAATTAATGCCCCTGCTACACTAATGCACGTCTCTTAGATGCTTGGATACCATCCAAGTTTTCTCAGTACGCCAGAGCCATGATCAGACTGCCTGGGTCTGAAACGCCGGCCCCCCGGGAACTCCTTTAATGTCCCAAACAAGTGGAAATGGCTTGGAGCGAGGTCAGGACTGTACTCCCAGGCAAGTTCCTGTAATGTGCAAGTGGTGCTGGTCGAGGTGACGATTGTGTGTACAGTTCCTATAGACAGATGCGTCACTCCCGAAAAATTAGCATCAAGTTATCCGTCGATTTTTCAAGCATCAGGTGTTTTGCACTCGCTGAATGTTCACAGGAACGACTGCCGTGGAGTCCGAGCCACCTTGACCTTGTACGACCTTCTTTAAAGCGTTTGCACCGTTTTCTGTCTCCTGTAAATGTCAATCGCTTTTATGTGTCCATTCATAAGAAATTGCATCACAAGTCCCCATTTGACTTGAACGCCCCTGTATTTGGGATGTACGAAAAAGTCTCAAATTTCCATTATAGACCTTGTATATTATTTGATTAGTATTATGATATGGTGTGTTTTTGTTAATGTTTCATGTTTAGCACCAACTTTCCACCATGTTTTTAATCTAAAATGAAGTTTAAGGTTGCAACCTGCCCTAACTCCGAGGCCTCCTGCTCCGGCTGAGACAACGGTTGTCAGACTAATGACATTCCAGATCCGTACTTGATTAAAACTAGTCATCTATACTGAATTTTTAACCAAAATTAATTATGTAACACTTATTCATGGCACATGTAGAGCTTAACAATGTTTAAGTTGGCTCAGTGATGAATAAATAGATGCAAATATTCTTCCCCAGACCTGAGGAAGAAGCAGAGCACCTCATGGCCAGTGTTTGTTAAAAAAGAAAAAAAGAAAAAAGATTTTGGGGGGGAGGGGGGGTGTGAATTTATTTTTTTTCCTAGTGTTTATTTCATCACACCTTAGGCGGTTTCCCCCCCTCACACTCCCCTCGTATTTGCCCCCTCCATGTGGCGAGCAGAGCGGGTTAAACCTCTCCTTGGGCAACGCAGACGTCTCCTCTACCTACATAACCCAGTGGCGAAGGCCTTAGATTGGACTTAATGTATCCCCAGCTGGAACAGTCCTATTTAATTCACTTTCACAGAAATGGGACACTCTGGGCCTGCCGGTCCCACTGGGGAAGCCGAGGAGAAAGCAGCAGAACCCAGAGCCCTCGTATCATACTGATAATACTGACCAGAAGAAGAAGGAGAAGCAGAAGAGAGGAGGAGGAACAACAAAAAAAAGACAATCCACTCTTCCTTCTGGCTCTTCATAGCTTATAAGGTGGAAAAACAAGAGAAGATCTACTGTACAGTAATTGATATGCATCATTAAGAGAGAGCGGGAAAGCCACAAAGCAGAAAGAGAAGAAAAAGAAAAGTTTGTCCGGATGGCAAAGACAAGCTGCAGGCGAGCGTCTTCCTGCTAATAATGAACAGCTTGTTTCTGTGTTAAAAGCGAGCTGCGTATTATGATCAGACTGCCAAAAGCGGTGTCCGTACAGTATACACTGTAACTCGCCCCACACTTCATGATATAATCAATATTCCTGCCTCCTCCTGCTTGTATTCTCCCAAAACCAACCTTGTTAAATGGATTCAGGAAAAAATTGAGGTTTTGTAAGGGAATTAGTGAAGCAACACGTGGCATCAGGGATGGATGGAATGAGTTTGGGGCAGTAGATATACAGAGTCACGATCACAAACACACATGTTAATGCATTTATCAGGGGCACCAGGGATCACCAGGGATCGTATGGTACAATATCATCAAAATACTTCTGTCTCGGTTTGAGTTGTATCATGATTTTGTAAGTATCACGATTTTATAAATTTTGCAATTTGATAAAAAAATTTATTGCTATTTTTAAACCATTATAAATAGTTACTATTTTTTATTACTTGGTTACTACTGGTTACTTTCAGCTACTTGGATATTTTAGTTACTTGGTTAGTATTTTTTACTATCAGTTATCTAGTTAATATTCATTACTTGGTTACTATTGGTTACTGTCGGTTACTTGGTTACTATTGGTTACTATGGGTTTGTTACTATTGGTTAATATTTATTATTGTTTACTATCAGTTATCTGGCTAATATTGGTTACTATCGGCTACTTGGTTACTATTGGTTACTTGGTTACTATCGGTTACTTGGCTACTATTAGTTTGGTTACTGTTGGTTACTTGATTACTATTGGTTACTATCGGTTACTTGGTTATTATTGGTTACTTGACTACTATTAGCTTGACTACTATTGGTTACTGTTGGTTACTATCGGTTATCTGGTTACTATTGGTTACTTGGTTAATATTGGTTGTGGTCAGTTACTGTTGGTTACTATTGGTTACTTGGTTACTATTGGTTACTTGGCTACTATTAGTTTGGTTACTGTTGGTTACTTGATTACTATTGGTTACTATCGGTTACTTGGTTATTATTGGTTACTTGACTACTATTAGCTTGACTACTATTGGTTACTGTTGGTTACTATCAGTTATCTGGTTACTATTGGTTACTTGGTTAATATTGGTTGTGGTCAGTTACTGTTGGTTACTATTGGTTACTTGGTTACTATTGGTTACTTGGCTACTATTAGTTTGATTACTATTGGTTACTGTTGGTTACTATTGGTTACTATCGGTTATCTGGTTACTATTGGTTACTTGGTTAATATTGGTTATCTGGTTACTATTGGTTACTTGGTTAATATTGGTTGTGGTCAGTTACTGTTGGTTATTATTGGTTACTTGGTTACTATCGGTTACTTGGCTACTATTAGTTTGCTTACTATTGGTTACTGTTGGTTACTATTGGTTACTATCGGTTATCTGGTTACTATTGGTTACTTGGTTAATATTGGTTAGTATTGGTTAGTATTGGTTACCATCATTTACTTGGTTACTATTGGTAACTTTTGGTTAATTGGTTATTGTTTTTGGTTACTATTTTTTACCATTATAAAAAAGTTGAGTAATCACTACAGCTTTATACATTTGAAAGCTTTATTTACAGCTTCATATCTGAATAAAACAAGAGTAATTATGTAATTATTCAACAGTGATGTTCAATTTTAATTGTATTAAAATTTTGTTTCAAACACTTGTATTTGAAGTGTTTCATCCGGCATCATTGTTATTTATAAAGAAACTTGTGAAAATCCTCCTCCTCCTGCACAGGATGTTGTTCTGCCCACCAACGTGTGAATAGTTTATAGGACGCCACCTGTAGGATTATTGCAACATTTTTTTCCACCCCAAATGCAAACATATAGAGTACAGTATACAGTGCAAATGTCTTTACTAACGTCTGCTGTAGGGAAAGGACGTCTTTAAAAAAACAGTTCCTTCATTCAAAAAATACTTTAAAAAACATTAAACAGCAATTAATGAAACAAAGTCAATAAAAAAAAGCCTTGCTTAAAATATAGTCTCAGGTGCACTTTGTGCAGTTTTATAAAGAAATTAGTTTTGATGAACATCCTGCAGTAAAAGTTCTGTCTCACCTGCTTCTGAACATTTTTATTTTTACATAATATCTTTACATATTTTTCTTTTTTGGCCTATTGACTTGTAAGAAATTATTTTTTATTTTTTTAATTTACTAATGTTGGAAATCATATTTTTTTGTTTTTTATACTGACTTGATAATGAGGTCATAGAATAAGCAGGTGTAACAAAGTTTATCAAAAAAATATATGGTTTTAAAGACTTTTGCACAGTGCTGTATTGTAAATAAAAAATTAAAGTAAAAAAAAAAGTCAGTTTGGCGATACAGGAATTTATGTTTCCGTCCACGTTTAATATTTTTGATGCTTACATTAAACTTTTAATAGATTTCACAACACAAATATTTTTTTCTGAAAAAAAGAAATTCTATTTTCTCTCTTTCCTGTGCCCTGGTCATGCTCCTTGCTTCTTATTTCCACCTGTTTCGTGTTTATTTCACCTTCTATTACTTGAATTCCGTGCCTCTGGTCTAAGCATTCTGTCAGTTCCTATTCCTAGTTTCTAGTGTTTCCTCCAGTAGATTTTTCTGTTTTTCAACCTCACCAGCCTGTTTATGTCTTGAACCTCTCTTTGAATCCGTATCATGAATGCCTTTGCCTGACTGCTTGGCATAATTTGCTCAGCAGCACTCGGCACAAACAAACACACACACACACACACACACACACACACACACACACACACACACACACACACACACACACACACACACTGTTTAGCCATTGGGTAAATAATGGTGCACGATGACCAGGCGGCCATTGGCTGCAGCGTCTGAGACGGCGTGTTTGGGAAAGCAGGGGGCCTCCCTGAGCACACTGTGGGCGACGGAGCAGGGTCAGCACCGCCCCCGTCTTTGATTGGCGTCCATCAGGCGGTCGGGTTAATGATGAATAAAAATGACAAGGTGCAGGCTGTGCTGAGTGATTGCGCGATTACAGCCTACCATAAAAAAAAGTCAAAGAGGAGCGAACACACCATGAATAAGCACCTTGCACTTTGAAACTGCTTTCTCAGAAATACCACCAAAATAAACCCCTCCCCCCTTCGCCCACACACATATACACATTTCATCACAGTCAGCATGGTACTTCTGATTCGTTTTTTTTTTTTTTTTTTTTTTGTAATGTGACAGTCAACACAAAATGTTATTATAAGAATATAATCGTATTTTGATTTTGATTTAGAATAATAATCCATCCAGTTTATTTTTTTATTTGAAAATTGGTCAAAACAAAATACAGTATTGGTGAGATTTGATATCTTTTTTATGTTATAATACAGAAAATGTGTGTCAGCCAAAGCACTGCTTCTGAAGTTTATGCATCCAATCTTGCTTCCCTAAAAATTTCAAGTTGTTACTGTAACTTCAGCCATTTTGGAGAGATGATTTTATATGTGGCCCGAAAATGGGCAATTTTCAGCATTATAGTGTCTCGCTTCAAACAATAATCATTTAAAATACAAATGATTCGTATTTCCTTATGAGTATTGATGTTAAAATTGATGTAAGCATATGACCTGTTGCTTAAATTGTAAAAAAATTAAGGATCCCCCCAGCAGCCCCAAAAAAACCTGTAGTGTCCGTAACCATGTGACATTCATGTAGCATTATGTTAAACAATTTAGCATTTTGAGAACAAATTTTTTTTAAGTTTTTGTCTTTTTAATGTGAAATCTACGTCGGCCAAGTTTCATCTGAATGACAGTTAAGATCATTGAAAGATTTGAAATACAAAAAAAGTACACCTACAGTAGGTGAGACAATTCTTGGCACCAATCCCATGTTTTGACTGAATATGCAAATCTATACGCTTTTGTGCTGTACGGTATTTTTTTTTCCAAACCCTACACTTGTAGTGTCGAACAAATCCCTTACACACACTATATAGATACAGTAATAGAATCATACTGCATAAGGCTGACACACAGCAGCAGGAGCGAATGGGGGCGGAAAGTGGATACGAGGGGTCATGTGGCGTGACCGACAGTGAAACGAACAACGTATCGCACAGAACCTAAGGGTCTGGAGTCGAGCTTCGGCACAGCCTCGCTGCACACTCGAGCTGTTTCATGTAAAAAGTTCATAATTAGTCCCACAGTGGCTAAATGTTAGAACAGAGATCGAGATAGAAGATGAGACGCTCATCGTGCACCGCTTTAACCTGACTGAGACGAAACTTGTGCTTTTTCTCTCGTTCTTAGTAGGGCATTAAGCTGCTGCGAACAAAATTAAACAAACAGCGATATTCTCTCTCTCTCTCTCTCTCTCTCTCTCTCTCTTTGTGTACTGTATCTCTCTCTTAAACCTCGTTTCTTGCTTAAAGGCAAAAAGAGCAAGCCGTTATTCTTGAGAGGTTGTTATTTTTTCAAACAACCCTGTTTCATTTTCTTTTAAATGCAGCCTACAGTAATTAGCAATTAAAATCAGTCAAATTTGTATAATTTACTTTAATTAGTCTAAAAAGGACAAAAAGCGCGATTAAATCGCTGTAGTCTTCCTCGCCGCGTTAAAATCTGGTAGCTTTTTTAATGCACATTAATTCGGACATCAACTACGACCTGAAAACAGTAACCTACACGCAAACAAACACACACACACACACACACACACACACACACGAGCAAGCATAATGTGCCGTCCAGCGTTCGCACCCTCCTCCCAAAAGTAATAAAAAAAAAAAAGAAAAGGTGTGACTGGGGTTAAGAAGCATGTTTTATTTTCCGGTTTTCTATCAGGGGTTAATACTGACAGGGGTGAAGCAGAGGTTTTGTAATTGGTTGCTTCTTGATAGACCCCCCCCCCCCATCCTGAGCTTTGCCCACGAGTGTCACCCAGGGGTCACGGAGAACATCCTCGCTGGGGCCGTGAAGGACTCGCTGCTCGTTCTACAGACCTCATTACACACTGAACAATCTCCGACCCCTCCTCCCTGTCTGTTTATCCTCTCTCTCCCTCTCTCTCTGTCTTCCCTGACCATCCTCTGTTTCTTTTCCGGGGGCTTGAACAGTTTGGGTTATTTTGCCAGTGCCAGCTGCCTCATTAGCCGTACCCGACTAACCCGCACCACGCATCGGCGTCGGGGGAAAGGTGCAGAGACGCTCGCTCTCACGCTCAACCTCAGGTCAAAGAAATTAATAAAAGATCATATTGCACAGCCTTTCTGATCTGGACTAAATTCAGACGTTCATTAGAGAATCGTTAACACCTCATACCGACCACCTGCAGCCATTTAGGGCATACTGTATACGCTGACAATGAATGAGCCACATGCTAAAAGTGTCTCATTCTGATTTGGTTTTATGTTATAAAATCTTTTTTTTGTTCCCTTTCCAATCAAAATTTCTTGAGTGCTGAGAATGTATTCAGGCTCATACTGTACACTGTATGATTGCTTCTTATTCAGTAATTTGTAATAATAATTATAATAATAATAATAATACGAGGGGTGTTCAAGACAATTTCCTGATGCAATTTCTGGTAAGTGGTGGCATAAAACTGATTGAGATTAACCTCGAACGGTTCAAAACCTTTAAAGAAGGCCAAGGTGCCACTGGAGTCGTTTCTGTGAACATTTAATAAGTGGATTCAATAACGCTATTCTGTTCTTCTGCAAAAGTCCTGGTTTGACTTGAACAACCCATGTCATAATGCATATCGCAACAAAGCGTAATTCATAAGCGTTCAAGCATTGTGACTACAAGACAGACGCCTACATTCTTTAGAGATGGGGTTAGGTTGATTGGTGTTTCCAAATTTCCCAAAGTGCATTGTGATTGGCTGGGATGCTGTCCAGGAGACTCCATGAGACTCACCAGACCTTGGATGACCCAGTTCAAGATTAGTGTGATTTGTGAAATGGATGGTGTGATGGTTTGATAGATGGATGGATGGTATGGGTGGATGGATGGATGGATGGATGATTGGATGATTTGATGGATGGATTATGGATGGATGATTTGATGGATGGTTTGATGGATGATTTGATGGATGGATTATGGATGGATGATTTGATGGATGGTTTGATGGATGATTTGATGGATGGATGATTTGATGGATGATTTGATGGATGGATGGTTTGATGGTTTGATGGATGATTGGATAGATGGTTTGATGGATGATTGGATGGATGGTTTGATGGATGATTGGATGATTTGATGGATGGATGATTTGATGGATGATTTGATGGATGGATGGTTTGATGGATGATTGGATGGAATGTTTGATGGATGGTTTGATGGATGATTGGATGGATGATTGGATGGATGGTTTGATGGATGATTGGATGATTTGATGGATGGATGATGGATGATTTG